>NQII01005058.1:59444-179352 GCA_002778355.1 Clitarchus hookeri | reverse complement strand
GGAATGCTGTCGTGGGGAAAATGGGAGCATCCGGAGAAAACCAACAGTGTCTCCCATGTGGGAAATTCTGTACTCGTAATCAGTGGAGCATGAGTTTGAATTGCCATGGTTGAAGGTTGGTGTGCTGATTGCACAGCCACGGTGGCATGTGCGTATTCAGTAAATGTATAACATCTGCAGACAGAGCAAGTCACAGTTGTTGCACTTGTGTGTAGCCTTCCTATGCAAATAGTAGACATAAATTTGGCACTNTGCAGACAGAGCAAGTCACAGTTGTTGCACTTGTGTGTAGCCTTCCTATGCAAATAGTAGACATAAATTTGGCACTACTAGTTGCAGTTTGAATTTTGCAAACTCCAAAGGTGATGCCAAGGGAAAAATCTTTATAAGATGGTTCCAGGTATATGAGTAGTTTTTAATGGGTTTTCCTTTGAATTTATAGTAGGAAGTAGCTACATGTGGTGGGGTTTAGTAATCTTTTTTATACTTGCAGAATTAAAAAAAAAAATTAAATGAAAGAGAGTATTAATTTTTGAAACATAATTATAATAAATTTCAGTAGCAAAAAAAAATAAAAAAAATAAGTGAAATTTTTTTCCAAAAAAATTAATATTGTAATTTGACAAAATAGGTCCGACCCTAAGTAACTTGACGTACTACCTACCATATAACTGTTCTTTAGGGCCACAATTTAACAATTACTCATTGTTGTCAGAATGAATTATATGCCGTTGTTGGCTTGAAAGACGTTAGAATAGATAGGTCAGTTGCAGTATTTTCCTTTGAAATATATCTTCTTATACCACAAGTGCTAGTATGTGTTTCCAGTTTNTAGATAGGTCAGTTGCAGTATTTTCCTTTGAAATATATCTTCTTATACCACAAGTGCTAGTATGTGTTTCCAGTTTGGGAATCAGTACTGTACACACCTAATGCAGCATAACTTTTTTGTACTCAGTTTTAGCCAAAATACAGGTTTTAGGTAGTATACCTAACTGACTACATTAGAGCCTAGATTAAAGTTCTTGCANCTACATTAGAGCCTAGATTAAAGTTCTTGCATAGGTTGCTATGCTTGAATGATATGTAGAGATCAGCATTCATGAAAATGCAGTGAGAATAATTTTGCAAGCTCTGAGGGCCAGCAAGTACGTAATGTGAAAACAATTACCGTATAAAATTTTAAGTTTTTCAACTGAAATTATTTTAAATAATGATTTTAAATTAATGAAAATTTTTTTTAACTCCACAGATAGTAAGATGTGTCTTGTAACGATGTCCTTACGTGTAGTGTAATGAACTTTAGTTAGAAGCTATGGTAGGTGCTCCAGTACGTCCCATGCCCAGCACTCTAGTAGCCACTGAACACACTGCTGTAGGTGGTAATGCATTGTCATGGAGAATGATCACATTGTTCAGAAGATAAGGACTTTTCTCCCTAATGTCTCTGTGCTGTTGTATGCTGTTATCAGTGTTGTGCCATGTTGAATTATGTCACATACAGGCACTCCTCTGACAACATACACAAAAGTTACTGTCAACTATACAGGGAAAGCATTTTGATGAAACTTCTGCCTTCATGGTGATCCTACATGATGCCTCTGCTCATTGATGTTTGAGTTGAGGTTCATGAATGCTGGCCCAAAATTCATCCATGGCGATGATTCTAGACAAAAAGTGTTTCCCCTTCCTGTTGGTACTGTGTCAGATGGCCACAGCACGTTGAATACTGTTCCCACTTTTGAATGCCAGTAAGTGCATGTGGGAACCACTTTGATGCAACTTTATGCATGTGAAGGTTGTCCCATAAAATCTTCTGGATGGTTTGTTTCTCAATGCCACTTTTTCCCTGTAACTGAGGCAGTATCCTTGCTTTCTGCTTGTAACTCAGCAGTATCCTTTTTTTCTCACTTTTATGAGATAGTTTCTATTACTTGCATCCTCGCTGAAATGCTGCTACCTACCGTGTAACGGTTCTGTATGGAAGTGCATTATTCCTCACAGCTTCAACCAGCTTTCTTGGCATTCTTCGACATTCCTTACCCATAGAATGGGTATTTTGATGCAGGTGCTGTTCAAGTCGGGTTATATCCATTTTGCACTGTGATTGACGCACAACTTAATTGATGTTGCTCTGTGGTTAAGAAGCAACATATGATGGATGCCAGGTTTGCCAAAGACATATGACATCTCGTGTTACCATAGTCTAATTTTGAATAAAAAATAGGTCCCATTTCTTATGCCCCAACTCGTATGTACCTAACTTTACTGTCACCGTGGTTGTTATGCTTACGTTTTATTTTCCGGCCCCAAGCACAAATGCTATTTCATTTCCCGCCAAAATTTTTTTAACCACTTTCGGACACTTTGGGGCACCCTGCAATAAGGGATTCTGTTTCGCCACATTCAAAACACTCCAAATATTTTGGTGGAAACTTGTAGTGACTGAGTATTCATTCACATCAAATCTGTAAATATGGTTTAACTTTATTTTTGCATCAAGTAGTGTGAGTTTTAAAAACTCCAGTGGTAGGTCAGTGTCCATTGTTTTACGTATTTTAATTACTTTGCATATTGTTCTGGGATGGATAAGGACAAGTGGCATGTAACATCATCTTGCTCATGCTTTGAGCCCATCACTTCCAATTACCCCAGGAAATTATTATACTTATTAAAATATTTCTGAAGTGAAGCTGTTCAATTGAAGCGTAATAACTTTTCCAACCAACAGCGTGGAAATCTCAGAGACATTTAGCCTTGCACATGCAGCGAGCTGTTTTGCTGTCTCTGACATATATAATATTATGATCACTGATGCAGTAAATTATAGTATTCTGTGCTTATCAAAGTTGTTAGAAAGCATTTGAGTCCACTTCTCTGCCTATGTGCTATAATTCAAGTGATTATGGGCCCAGTAATTCGAGTGGTGCGACAATACAGAAACAGTGACGGTTAACGGTTTTTTTTTTAAGCGTGCANTGTCTTGAACTAAATAATTCAAGTGATGGACACTGGTTTCACATTTATGGTCATTATTAAGTCTACTATTAAAAACTCCTTCATTTTAAATATTATAATGATTATCATTTTGCTATATTTGTTGTGGTACTGTACTTCTATTTCAGTAAACTTTTATGTCAAATGGAATATCGTCATCAGTAATTATCAACAGTTGGTGGAATCATTACTCTGGGACAGTTAGTTAAAAATGTATTCTAACTTTGGTGCATTATTTTATTCTTTGTGTCCATTTTCGTTACACACTAAGTAAGGAAACTGTGGGTGTTTGGTGAAGCTTATCTCAGGACGGTTTCACATACAAAGTAACAGCGTACTTTAATAATTTTTCTTATTTTATTTTTAAAAACATGTTTAATTTATTTAATATTTTTGTTGATGGCAATGCACATGTGCTACACTTTCTGCTCCAATCAATTCAGTATAATGAAGTATGTATTTGAATAATTTTGATACATGATAAAGTGTTTACTTCATACTTATTTTCTTCATCTCGAGTTTTTTATTCTCCTGGATTTCTCTTTTAAAGCACACGCATTAACAGTTTTTGGTACAAAAATAATACTATCTGAAAATCTCAGATCAGTCTTGTTGCCTTGAAATAAAATAAAATATTTTTCCAGATGTTTGTCTTACTTTGTTTTAGAAAATTGTTCAATAAAAAATTCTTAAAAAAAATATTTCTCTTAAGTCTTTCATGATGAATTTTTATTCCTTGAAATTTCATCTTCAGAGCAAGTTACATGCACAGAGAGTAACAGGAAATACAACTTTGTTCATATTAGAACAGTGCTCCATGTGTAACATTTTAGACATAGTGTTACATTGTTAAATTTTTTCCCTGGTGATAATGTTTTTGATGCTGTTTCACAAGTGTAGGCTTTCAATTTCTGTAGTTTATTAAGAACTTTCTGAGTTGGTGGTTTACACATGCACATTGCTCCTATCGTTAAGGCAGCATCAATATGGACGGGATGAGAGGCGGCTGCCAAGTAGCAAAGGCGAGTGCCCNCATTGCTCCTATCGTTAAGGCAGCATCAATATGGACGGGATGAGAGGCGGCTGCCAAGTAGCAAAGGCGAGTGCCCTTCCCGAGGGACAACAGGTCGTGGAGCAGATGTGATGAGGTGTGTACAGAGAGTCACTGGAATGCTGTCGTGGGGAAAATGGGAGCATCCGGAGAAAACCAACAGTGTCTCCCATGTGGGAAATTCTGTACTCNTGGAATGCTGTCGTGGGGAAAATGGGAGCATCCGGAGAAAACCAACAGTGTCTCCCATGTGGGAAATTCTGTACTCATAATCGGTGGAGCATGAGTTTGAACTGCCATGGTTGATGGTTGGTGTGCTGATTGCACAGCCACGGTGGCATGTGCGTATTCAGTAAATGTATAACATCCGCAGACAGAGCAAGTCACAGTTGTTGCACTTGTGTGTAGCCTTCCTATGCAAATAGTAGACATAAATTTGGCACTACTAGTTGCAGTTTGAATTTTGCAAACTCCAAAGGTGATGCCAAAGGAAAAATCTTTATAAGATGGTTCCAGGTATATGAGTAGTTTTTAATGGGTTTTCCTTTGAATTTATAGTAGGAAGTAGCTACATGTGGTGGGGTTTAGTAATCTTTTTTCATACTTGCAGAATTAAAAAAAAAATTAAATGAAAGAGAGTATTAATTTTTGAAACATAATTATAATAAATTTCAGTAGCAAAAAAAAATAAAAAAAATAAGTGAAATTTTTTTCCAAAAAAATTAATATTGTAATTTGACAAAATAGGTCCGACCCTAAGTAACTTGACGTACTACCTACCATATAACTGTTCTTTAGGGCCACAATTTAACAATTACTCATTGTTGTCAGAATGAATTATATGCCGTTGTTGGCTTGAAAGACGTTAGAATAGATAGGTCAGTTGCAGTATTTTCCTTTGAAATATATCTTCTTATACCACAAGTGCTAGTATGTGTTTCCAGTTTTTGAATCAGTACTGTACACACCTAATGCAGCATAACTTTTTTGTACTCATTTTTAGCTAAAAGACAGGTTTTAGGTAGTATACCTAACTGACTACATTAGAGCCTAGATTGCCTAGGTTGCTATGCTTGAATGATATGTAGAGATCAGCATTCATGAAAATGCAGTGAGAATAATTTTGCAAGCTCTGAGGGCCAGCAAGTACGTAATGTGAAAACAATTACCGTATAAAATTTTAAGTTTTTCAACTGAAATTATTTGAAATAATGATTTTAAATTTATGTAAATTTTTTTTAACTCCACAGATAGTAAGATGTGTCTTGTAACGATGTCCTTACATGTAGTGTAATGAACTTTAGTTAGCAGTTATGGTAGGTTCTCCAGTACGTCCCATTCCCAGCACTCTAGTAGCCACTGAACACATTGCTGTAGGTGGTAATGCATTGTCATGGAGAATGATCACATTGTTCAGAAGATAAGGACTTTTCACCCTAATGTCTCTGTGCTGTTGTATGCTGTTATCAATGTTGTGCCATGTTGAATTATGTCACATACAGGCACTCCTCTGACAACATACACAAAAGTTACTGTCAACTATTCAGGGAAAGCATTTTGATGAAACTTCTGCCTTCATAGTAATCCTACATGATGCCTCTCTGCTCATTGATGTTTGAGTTGAGGTTCATGAATGCTGGCCCAAAATTCATCCATGGCGACGATTCTAGACAAAAAGTGTTTCCCCTTCCTGTTGGTACTGTGTCAGATGGTCACAGCACGTTGCATACTGTTCCCACTTTTGAATGTCCGTAAGTGCATGTGGCAACCACTTTGATGCAACTTTATGCATGTGATGGTTGTCCCATAAAATCCTCTGGATGGTTTGTTTCTCAATGCCACTTTTTCCCTGTAACTGAGGCAGTATCCTTGCTTTCTGCTTGTAACTCAGCAGCATCCTTTTTTTCTCATTTTTATGAGATAGTTTTTATTACTTGCATCCTCGCTGAAATGCTGCTACCTACCGTGTAACAGTTCTGTATGAAAGTGCATTATTCCTCACAGCTTCAACCAGCTTTCTTGGCATTCTTCGACATTTCTTACCCATAGAATGGGTATTTTGATGTAGGTGCTGTTCAGGTCGGGTTATATCCATTTTGCACTGTGATTGACGCACAACTTAATTGATGTTGCTCTGTGGTTATGAAACAACATATGATGGATGCCAGGTTTGCCAAAGACATATGACATCTCATGTTACCATAGTGTAATTTTGAATAAAAAATAGGTCCCATTTCTTATGCCCCAACTCGTATGTACCTATCTTTACTGTCACCGTGGTTGCTATGCTTGCATTTTATTTTCCGGCCCCAAGCACAAATGCTATTTCATTTCCCGCCAAAATTTTTTTAACCACTTTCGGACACTTTGGGGCACCCTGCAATAAGGGATTCTGTTTCGCCACATTCAAAACACTCCAAATATTTTGGTGNCTTTCGGACACTTTGGGGCACCCTGCAATAAGGGATTCTGTTTCGCCACATTCAAAACACTCCAAATATTTTGGTGGAAACTTGTAGTGACTGAGTATTCATTCACATCAAATCTGTAAATATGGTTTAACTTTATTTTTGCATCAAGTAGTGTGAGTTTTAAAAACTCCAGTGGTAGGTCAGTGTCCATTGTTTTACGTATTTTAATTACTTTGCATATTGTTCTGGGATGGATAAGGACAAGTGGCATGTAACATCATCTTGCTCATGCTTTGAGCCCATCACTTGCAATTACCCCAGGAAATTATTATACTTATTAAAATATTTCTGAAGTGAAGCTGTTCAATTGAAGCGTAATAACTTTTCCAACCAACAGCGTGGAAATCTCAGAGACATTTAGCCTTGAACATGCAGCGAGCTGTTTTGCTGTCTCTGACATATATAATATTATGATCACTGATGCAGTAAATTATAGTATTCTGTGCTTATCAAAGTNTGTTTTGCTGTCTCTGACATATATAATATTATGATCACTGATGCAGTAAATTATAGTATTCTGTGCTTATCAAAGTGAATATGTGACTCTGTGAAAGACATTTGCATATAAGATTAAGCCCCTGGGCACGTGAGCCTTTAAGGGGTGAGAGGATACTACTTCCCATGCAGGAAAGAAACATTAAATATCATGGTGGAAGCCTGGGCGGAGGTAACCCAAGATAGTGGGAAAATTGTGAAAAATGCAGCTATGTAATTTTTAATGAAAAAGAANACCGTGTGTATAATAAACGACTGTGTTAGAAAGCATTTGAGTCCACTTCTCTGCCTATGTGCTATAATTCAAGTAAAGTGAATATGTGACTCTGTGAAAGACATTTGCATATAAGATTAAGCCCCTGGGCACGTGAGCCTTTAAGGGGTGAGAGGATACTACTTCCCATGCAAGAAAGAAACATTAAATATCATGGTGGCAGCCTGGGCGGAGGTAACCCAAGATAGTGGGAAAATTGTGAAAAATGCAGCTATGTAATTTTTAATGAAAAAGAACATACAAAACACTACACCCATAAAACACAATTACATGGAACACTTCAAAGAAAAATCTCAAAACAGAATTACTCATGACAAAATACGTCAGTTGGCACTAATATATTACACAGATGGAATACTTGTTGCTTGGAGGACTGTCTTTCCCAGTCTCTTGCAGAGTTATTAAAAAGCTTAATTTACCTTTATTTAATTACAATAAATAGAAAATGAAATAGAACTCTATTTATAGTGTGGCACGTTTGTGCCTTCGATATCGGACAAGTTCATGTTGGAAAATGGGACCTGGGTGTACGTGCCCAAATGGCCAGAAAACAATGAGTTGAAATATTCCCTTAGTTAGGATTGTGTGGTTTACCCTTTTAGAAGTTTTGTAAAAATACCAAGAGCATGGTACTCACATGTGCTGCAAACCTGAGGTGAAGGGAGCACACAGGGGATATGTATTTTGAATTTGAAGAAATATTCTGTCCCTGGTGTGGCCTTTATTTGCATGGAATTTTCTCAGCTGGGGAAGATGTTTAATGGTATGGGCCAGTCTGAGCTGTCATGCCACCAAAAGTTTTCTCTTGGGAACATGAAGGCAGGACATTTGCTTGACCCTGGCTGTGGAAGGCTGGCCAATGGGTGTGTTTCCACACGCTGTGCTGGCTGTGGGGTTTCCGAGCAACCGCCTACTGTTCGGGGCATGGCGCATCCCCAGTAAGAGTATGCATGCCACTGCACAGGTGCTAAGGGAGAGGATGCGGCTCACATCACCACTTAGAAACAGTGCTCACTGTTCACTTTGGTAGTGTGCATATGCTTGGAAAGGAGCCGCTAATAAAGGCTTCTTGCTTTCTGGGAGATGGATAATACGAGTGTGGAATTCTTAGGCCTCCACAGAGTTTAAAGCCAAGATTGGTTATCTTGGTACTTTCTGTTCCTGTGTTGGCAGAGTGATAATGTTTAGAGTTGTGTGATTAGACTCTACATTTATGTTATAAAAGTCATCAATTATGGTGGCGTGGTCAGCCTTCTAGGCATATGTTATACAATTGGTTAAATAATGTCTGCAATGTAAGTTTTAGGGTGAAGATTGTTTGTACCCCCATTGTTTAAATAAATTACTGAGGATCCTGAAAACTTCTTCAGTTATTAGAGTCTTAAATTAATATTTGAAATGGTGAAACATTTTCAACTTAGGAGGAGGCATGCCTTTAGTCNAGTGCAAGACGAGAAGTCTTCAGGCACCCCTCTTAAGACACTTTTGCTTCTCTATAAATTTAATTTTGATGCTATATAAACTTAAATGATATGCTCTATAAAATCTAGAGAAAAGTCTGTAACCCAGAAGCAGCGATGTTACATTATAACAAGTCATTAGAGATTGTATACAGCATATGAACACATCTCAATGAATAAAGAACAGTTTGGGTTCCCATCCACTCTCATTCTGGTGCCTTAATTTAGGGAGGGACAATATATAACCTACCCTCCCCTCTCCTAATTGTTATGCCACTCATTCTTTGTAATTTAATTAATAGTCTTTAACACAGTTCTGATTTGAAAAGAGGTAAACATTCTATCTTTTTTTTTACAAGTACTACAAATGTCCCATTTATTTTTGTTAGGTAGAAACAATATGCCTGGATAATTTTTTTTTNTTTTTTTTTACAAGTACTACAAATGTCCCATTTATTTTTGTTAGGTAGAAACAATATGCCTGGATAATTTTTTTTTTATAGTTATTTAAAAAATCTAAAAATCTTTCTAATAGCATTTTAAATCAGTTTAATAATAGAAAAAANTTTTTTATAGTTATTTAAAAAATCTAAAAATCTTTCTAATAGCATTTTAAATCAGTTTAATAATAGAAAAAAAATTAGTACAAAAATTTATTTCTATACATTTCCCTTTCCTTCTGGAGGCTTGAAAGTTGAAAAAACATAACTGCCATTTTTGCATGAAGTATTGATTATTACGACATTAGNTTTCCTTCTGGAGGCTTGAAAGTTGAAAAAACATAACTGCCATTTTTGCATGAAGTATTGATTATTACGACATTAGGTTGCATAACATTTTATTGTACTGCAAAAACATTTACTAGCATGACTGTGATTCACTTTAAACAGTATGTATAAACTTATTACATTAAACTATAATACAATTCCAAATAGTGTGGTTAGCAGCATTCGGGTAATAAGCATCTCTAGTCACTATTGTTTGCTACTTTCCATTTGTTGGTAAGATTTTGGAAGTGCTAGTACGGCAGTCAATACTACATTGCTTCTTTTGCCGTTGATGTTATTCACTTCAGCACATGCCTTTTTAAATTTAGTTTCTTTTGTAAGAATTTTNCATTGCTTCTTTTGCCGTTGATGTTATTCACTTCAGCACATGCCTTTTTAAATTTAGTTTCTTTTGTAAGAATTTTCAAATTTTTTGTTTTTATTAGTAGTGTGAATATTGTAACTTTGCATTTTTTAAAAATATAATTTCAGAGTTCATTGAAAAGTAGAAAAATACAGAATTTGGTTTAAGTGTAAATTTGATTATTCAGCTCAAGTTTCTTTTTATGTCATGGTTGCTAACAGAGTGGAGTCATCTTCTGTCATCTGANTAAATTTGATTATTCAGCTCAAGTTTCTTTTTATGTCATGGTTGCTAACAGAGTGGAGTCATCTTCTGTCATCTGACTTTAGTGTATAACATTCTAATGCAAATATAAAAATTTTAAGGATTTATCAATTTTAACTCTTAGCAACTAGTTAATGTAAACTATGTGCATAACTTGGATTAGGTTTCTGTGGTGAGCAAACGTCAAAAAATACTGATGTGCACATTTTGTTTTAATGTGCATGTATGAAGCCAAGTTATACAAAATTAAAGAAGAAGCAACCATTATTAATTTTAATTTTGGTATTATTATAGCAAAATTAAAGTAATAGGAGTTGTAAATTAAATAATGCTCATACTCAGTCAAATGTTAATTATGGTTCAAACTATTATTTTTTATTAATCGGTCGTATGCAAGAACAATTATTTCAGTTCAATACAAATGTTTGCCTTCTCGTTCTTTGCATACATTTAATATTATGTTTATGCTCTCCTCTGAAATGTTTTTATTGTGCAAAGTACTTTAGGAAGACCAGAAAATTTAACCCCTAGTGTTTTAGGATTGTAATAATTACAATATTACAGCAGACTTTTATATTTAATTTAGTGTTAGTGATGCTTTACTAATCATGCCTGTTATAGGGTAATTGAGATTTTACTGTAATGTTGAGTTTTTGAATACAAGCCATGTTGAATTGTGAATGTTGCAGGAAGAAGTGGAGATAACAGCAGTCTCCCTGTCAGCAGTGACTGTGAGAAAAGGCTTCGAGAAGAGGACTCCGAGGAGGTTAGGCACGACGTAGCTCATGTTGACAAGCGTACAAAAATGGTTTCATCTGTTCAGCTCACTCTTCAGGCATCGAGACCTGTATCCACCATCAGCTCGGGTGACGAAGGTCTACCAGAGTCAAAAGTATCTTCAGAAAGTGATCTCCAATTAGCAGAGTGCAGTGTGGAGTCAGTCATCACGAACTCTGTTCTCCAAGAACTTGAAAGTGACAGCACGGACCTAGCAACTCTGCTTCCTGCAGAAAAGTACACAGAGATCATGAGTAGTCAGTGCTCTGAGAATTTAGGGGAAGCTAAAGTGGTGCCAGGTTTGGGTAGGTATCCTTTTCATTTAGATAATAGCCAAAGTGTTGATAAGGGTGGGATTGCTGTCTTATCGCCAAAAAGTGGTTCACATGAAGAAGTTGAACTTCAGGGGAAGGTCAGTGACAGAAGTTTTGAATGTGATAAAGAGAAATCCCCTTTGGCCGAAACAGTTGATGCACAAATTGTAACATCATTTATTGAATGTGAGAGATACCATACTGATAGGTCTTCATTATATATTACACCTAGGGCAAGTGCACGTGACAGTGGTATGGTGCTAGAGTTGGACAAAACTAAGAGTTCTGCTGATATTATAGGCGGAAGTGTGCAAGTAGCTTCTCCAACAGAGCTCAAACCTGAAGTGCATGCAGTGTCTAAAGCAGCAGTTCACGCGGCCGGCGTTGAGGAAGATGCTTTGTGTAATGTTACTCAGGATCGGGAGTCAGTTTCGAGTAGAGAGGGAATTTCACCATCTGTGGATGATTCCATGATATCATCATCATTGGTAGCAAGTATTTTGGATTTACAAGATGTGGAGTATGCAGATGCAGATGCAGAAGATGGTGATGATGAAGCAGAGAAAGATGACTCTGTAGTCCAAGAAATACAGAAGCAGTCTGATCAGGCAAGTATTTTGCTTAACAGTAGCTGTATTTGAAGTTTTTGGGTTGAAAATAAGACACTGTCTTCACATGCAACATATCTTTTATTACAAAGTTGTTTAGTGTAAATGGTTTTGTATAGAATACATATTATTTAGTAATGTGCATGCTTTAAGTGGTGTCATAATTTAGACAGTTCTGAAAGTAGGTAATCATATACTTGGATGCTCACCTACCAACCACCAAAATATAGCATACTGGCAAATGTGTTGCAAAATTGTGCACAAATGTGAGTCTGCAGCATTATTTAACAATCATAAGCCAAGGAAAAGAACTTTAAGATAAGTGCAGTTTAATGTTTGCTTCTCAAGTACTTTGCATAAATAAGTGTTTGATCTGACCTGTGTTATGTAACTGTTTTTGTTTTATACAGGCTGACGTTTAAGAAAACAGTAATGTAGCATAGAACATCTTTCTTCAGTGAGAGTTCAGGAAATGACTGAAAATGCCATTCATTCTATATTTAGGATTTTAAAAATAATATAGGAATAATTTATTTTACAACAATTTTCCATTGCTTTTTTTGACTGTGGGTAGTCTGAAGAAATTTTCTATGTTCTATGTGCCAGTTGACATAAAAAAATATGCTGAATTGCTTGGATTGAAATGGTGGTCCATTGCCTGTATAACCATTACATCTGGTAACCTGAACTATTCAACAGTGTTCATGTCATATATTTGTAAGGAATGTTGCTGTGGAGTATATTGTGAATGCTTTTACCGAATTTGAAAATGCATCCTCTGTGACCAGAAAATTGCGTTCATCTTGTAGAAGTGTGCTATATCCACCTTGGCAGACCCAAATGGAAAAATTGGAACATGTTATAGAGACTTTCATACTCTGTGGTAAATTTTCCAGTACAGCACTCTAATCATCAAAATTTTGCATCTTCATTCAGCTCCTAAATGTAGCTTGTGGTGGGCATCTTCATTCATGGCAATATTTTGAACATTGTTTTTGCTGTGGCTCAATTCTTTACCCTTCAGTTTTTTGTTTTTTGTATGGCAGGCCAAATAGAAGAAAAAATAGGGGTCATAAGTGACCAATAGTTTTATGGCATATTGCAATCATAATTTTGTATTATGTCATTTACCCTAAAATTGTCGGTAGAACAGGGATGTCCAAATTATGTTTTGCATCCCAGATACAGCCATCCAGAAAGTCCATCCAGCTTTCAGTTTGAATCCTTGCCATTAGTGTGTGTGATACTTTTGAATTGGAAAGTTACATGCGTATTTTTGTCAGTGAAACAGAATAACTCCTCTAATGCAAGTGTTGAATTTTGCTGTTACCACTATCATCGATGTGAAATTGTCTGAAACAATATTTTGCCATCTTCAAAAACTTTCTCATAAACTGTGTAGTAGTGTCTATAATGGATGTAATATAGACAAAATAATGTGACATTTTCCTTGGCTCTAATCAGTCCTTGGTCTGTAATTTACAACATTTCTAGGAAAATCTGATTATCGAAAGCTTTAGTAATCCTAAATAAGCATGCAGCTCAGAGATCTCCTGTGATGCATGCACTTCCTGGATAGCATAAATTTTATTTTTTTATAGTTGGTACGTAGCAGTCACCTTCTGTCCCAGGTAGACAGTACTTTTACACAACAATTCACATTTTTCTTCCCCAAATTCTCCAGTTATATTTTTTATTACAACATACTCAATTTTTGTGTATCCTTTTGGACATGGATATTAAACCCAGTCATTTTTTTTTATAACTGGTGGCTTCTTCAGAACCTTATATATTGTCTTCTAAAATACACTTTGTACACTGTGTCGCTGAAATTAGAGTAGTGAAAAAGGAACCACTCTTTTTTGAATATTTATTCTTTACCATAGTTGGCTCTGTCGTATTACCTGTGTGTATACATCAATCTGTTGACATACTGAATGTAAGTAAATAATGAAAAATATTTTACTCCTGTTGGAACTGTAAATACGTGTGAAGGTGTTTGGTAGCAAGTAATGGTTCATCTGTACCACAGGGTTTAGAATTACATATTGTTACAATTTTCTCTCAATGTTAGTGAGCTAAACCAAGTTCGTTAAGGGATGGAGGTCTTAATTAGATAATAAAGTTAATTATAATTTCCTAATTTTATTTACAATAACTACAAACAAAATTCTCTTGATTTAACATCTCACAATAAATTGACATCATTTGCTGTTTACAATTAATGACTTCAATCAATACAATTTATTTAAAATTGCCTCAAAGAAATTAATGTAATTAAATAATTTAAAATCGGTCCCAATATTTACAATAAAGTCAGTATCACATGTTATTTAGTCCCACCAGTCCGCAATGTTCTGTGTTCCCCGAGTGCCCTCATGCACAGTAGTCATCACTCGTCAGGTTTCATGCCGTCTCGTCAATTCACACCACAAATACCCCATCCGTTGTCGCCTCACAATCTCCTGTCATCTTCCGTCCTGTACACATAACTCGATTGCACTCAGGTAATTGACTTCCACAAAAAGACAGTCCAAGGGTCCTAGTTCCCATAATATTCTTGTGCATCCTCTAAACTCATTGGCTTCTCCAGCAGGGGGGAGGAGGAGGGGCTGTGTCGCGAACCAGGTCAAAGCTGTCAATCATCCCGGGGGGGCGATGGGGCAGTAAGTGGGTCTGCCTGGGGGGCCGGGAGGGTCAAGGTGGGTCACCCCACCACAGAGCTAGACCGTGCACAGAGCTCGCACCAGTATGTAACACTGTGCCCTCCTTAAGTCTGTTCGTCCCAAACAGACTCTCCAACATCTGGACCTTTGTACAGCACCAATCGGTCAAAGTGGACAACCGTGGGCTTCGCCCAAGAGCCCTGTGAACAAATCCGGTAAACCACATCATTTATCTGTTTCAGGATCCTATATGGCCTTCCCAACATTTCTGTGGCTTCAGGCAATATCCCTCCCACCTCTGAGGGTTGTACAACCACACCAGCTGTCCTTCTTGAAAAGTATTTTCAGGCAATCTCCGGTCATATCGTGTTTTCATTCGGTCTTTATTAATTTTAAGGTGCCTCCGGGCAAACTCATGAATGTCGACCAGTTTTTGACATAGTTTAATGGCATATTCTTCCACTGCATGTCCGAACAGCAAATCATCAGGGACGCGGAGCTCTCTCCCAAACAGCATTCTTGAAGGCATTACCGTTGTAGACTTGTAGACCACCGAACGATATGCCAGGAGAAATAAGGGTACCTTGGAGTCCCAATCTTTCTGGTTGTCTTCTATGGAAATTGCCAGATACTGTTCCAGGGTACAATTTAACCTCTCGACCATCCCTTCTAACTGAGGGTATAATACTGTGGTATGGGTTTCCTTCATTCCTAAAATCCTCGTTACCTCTTGGAAAAGAGTTGCTTTAAAATTTTGTCCTTGATCGAGTGGCACTCCAAACCTGGAGAAAACATGCTCTACAAGTGCATTAGCTACCGTGCCAGCCTCTTGGTTTGGCACCAGTATGACCTCGGGGCACTTTGTGAAATAGTCTTGTGCTACCAGAAGGTACCGATTTCCCCTCTCAGTGATTGGTAGTGGCACGAGAATGTCCACTGCCATCCTCTCAAATGGGGTCCCAACATTGCATTTCTGAAGGGGACCTTGTCTCTTAACCCTCGGACCCTTCCTCCCGGTACATTCATTACACAGATGGCACCACTTCTCAACATCCTCCCGACAATGCAGCCAATGGAACCTCATTCGAACTCTTAAGGGCCTTATTTACACAGAAGTGACCACCTGCTGTTGTTTTGTGCAGTACTCTTAGCACTTCTGGGATTCTGCACTCTGGTAGGACCAATTGTAAATCACTTTGTTTCCCATCACTACTTTCCCAGTTCCTGTAAAACACACCATTCTTTAGAACCAAGGAATTCCACTGTGCCCAGTATGCCTTGACTGACATGCCTAGGCTGGATATCTCTTCCCATCTTGGTCGATGCCCAGCTCCCTTCAACTCTTATATTGGACGCAAGAGGGTCACTTAGCTGATCATTTCTTATGTCCTTTTCATCCCATGTAGATCACCCATCGCAAGATACATGGCCTTGAATTCTTGTCCTCCTTGCTTTCCATGATACACCACCCTTTTCCTCCTGGCGTTCACAATGACGACAGAATGGTTCCGCATGGTCTCCTGGAAAGTGCATCTGCATTGCTGTGAAGGCGTCCAGACCTGTGATGTATTTCAAAGTCATATTCTTGCAGGTGCTGTATCCACCAGACTAGATGGCCTTCGGAGTTCTTGAAATTTAGTAGCCAGCATAAAGAAGCATGATCAGTTCTTAGGATGAAGTGTTTGCCATACAGATACTGGTGAAAATGTGCAATTTCTTTCACTATTGCCAGAAACTCTTTGCATGTTACGCAGTTATTCCTCTCAGACTTGTGTAGCACCTTACTGAAATATTCCAATGGTCTCTCCTTTCTATCCTGAATATGAGATAACACAGTCCCGATACCTACATCACTAGCATCAGTATCCAGAATGAATTCACCCTCTCTATATGCCTTAGTTAATTCATGCAGAGGCTTGATAATCGTGGTGAACCCAGGCACAAATCAACGGTAGTAAGCACATTAAGTCCAGGAAACTTTGTATTTCAGTTTTATCATTTGGTAGAGGCCAATCTCTTATTGCTCTGGTTTTATCAGGGTCTGTTTCAATCCCGTGTGCCAACACAACATGACCCAAGAAATTAATTTTCTTTTTGAAAAGTTGGCATTTCTTAGGAACTAATTTCAGGTTGACTGCAGCGACTTTCTGAAACACAGAATCTAAGCGTGTCAGGTGCTCAGAACTTAATCCATCAGTTGTTCAAATGTTACTGGGACATTGCATAGCCCAATGGAAGAAGTCCATGGACCGACTAATGACTCTATCACATCTAAATCCCCCATTTCTTTCAGAATACCATCAACCACCTCATGTGAAGCTAGCGGTGGTCGCCTTGGTGGCTGCTTTATGGGCCTGGCATCCCCTGTGTTGATGTGGTGGCATGCAACATTAGTTTTGCCATGGTCATTGGGCTCACAAGAGAATGCACCTCTATTTCTCTTTAGTAATTCTGAAACTGCCTTCTCTTTTCGCCACTTGAGATTTTCTCTTGTACTTGTCAGCAGTTCCCCTAGAGCATCTGGTAGAGGACATTCTGTATTTTGTGGGATTGAAGCTTCTGAAACATTTGGAAGTAACTGTGAGACTTTCTTGCAAACCCCTATTGATGCCCCCTCCTCAAGACGGATAGCATGGTCAGATAAATTAAAATCCTAACAGGTAAACTGTCCGATTTTGAAGAAATCGAAGTCCTTGCTACAATGACACCTTCTGGTAAAATGCCACCTTTTTGGGCTGGTTCAATTATGCCCAACCGCCTCACAAATTTTCCCTGGCATCTGCCCGGAATAACAACTTTGCTAGAAGCAGGGAGCACAGTCGTCTGATTACTACACACTACTGGGCAGCTCATTAGCGAAGATAAATCTCGTCATGTTGACACTACCAACTTGGTATTACCTACCTGTAACACCCCTAGTCGAGTATCGATACAGCACCACAGCTTATGTAATAAATCAAGACCCAAAATGCATTCGTCCTCTATTTCTGCTGTGTAATAAAGGTTACCAAGCTGTATGAGTACCCTTCTCTTGCCTCTGACTGGTGTGGTCTCGCCTCTTACTGTAGTTAAATAGCAGTGATCCATGCTTTTATCGGATGATCGCTGAAGGGAAGGCCCGAGAATGTCCGGTCTTACCACCGTTATAGTTGCCCCTCTGTCAACGACCATCTGATAAAAAACATCATCTAGGCTCCCCTCCACCAATATGGCATCCAAGTCCTGTGTCATTGAACGCACCTGCAAAAACATTGGGGCCTTCCCTCCAGCAATCACAGACCTTTGCCCCTCAAGACTGGTGCTTACAAGTTTTCTGAAGACGTAGCACTCTCACCTGTCCTTGGTTGTTGCTGCTGCTGAGGACAGTTGGCTCTCAGTTGCCCCGGCTGTCCAAACAACCAACATTCAGGGCGTTTAGGTGGGGGACGGCGAATCTCCATAGCGCGGACCCTGGAAGCGATGTCCCTCATGGTCATCTGCAAGTCCTTCAGCATCCTCTTTATGCTGTCGCCCTCCTCTTCGTTCAGCATCACTGCCTACACTGGATGTCAGGGCACTGATGCCTGCCTTGCTGACTCCACCTCCAGTGCAAGGGCCAGGGCATCCTGCACGGTATGAGGTGCAGTCAGACGTACAGCTTGCCGCACCTCGGTATCAGCGATACTGTTCACGAAGAAGCCGACTACGATAACACCCTCTGTCTCCTCAGAGCACCCCTTCAGAGACAAGTATGACAGCCTCATGATGTTTTGCCACAGCTCCTGCAGTGGTTCCCCTGGTCGCTGGATGTGACTTCGCAGTTGGTCATGGTGGAAGTGTTTCAGGTATCGGTCGCCGAATCGCAGCTTCAAAGCCGACACCAATGTGGGGTATTCAAATCAATGTCGTACTGGCAGCGACTGCAGTATGTTCAATGCAGGTCCCCTCACTACAGACTCCAGATAGTATGTCCGCTGCTCTTCAGTCCAGCTATTCAGGGCGGCAACAATCTCGTACTTGTGCCGGTATTCGTGCCAAGGTTTCTGTCCATCGTAGGGGCAGGTTTTATTGTGACACTTTTACCCTGATGTCTGTATCGGCGGCGGCAACTACCTTCTCCTCGGTGCCCGATTTCAGCTCCTCCTCAGTATGTCTTCTTCCTTGTTGGTGCAGGAATTCCTGCCATTCCCTTTTGAGGGTGCTCACTTCCTGTTCCACCTAACCCTCGACACTGTCTAACCTCTTGTTAACAGTGTCCATTCTTTCCTTCATGCTGTCCATCCTTTCATTCACACTGTCCATCCTCTCATTCACACTGTTCATTGGCATTTGACAAATTCCATAGTTAAATCTTGCTTCATATTTTTAATAGCAGTTATCATCATTTCATTCACACTGTCGATCTTCTTGTCTACACAGTCTATGTTATTGTTCACTATCTCACTTACATCTTCTATCTTTTGGTCCACATTGTCTATTTTTGTATCCATATTTTCCATTACACTTCTATCTACAAGTTCACTAACACTACTGATTTGACTATTTACATTGTCATTAACACTATCTACAACAGTATTTATTTAACTATTTACGTTTTTACTAACAGTATCTACAACACAATTTATTTCGCTATTTACATTTTCATTAAAATAATCTACAACACTATTTATTTTACTATTTACATTTTCATTAACACTAGCCATTCGGCTAACCATCCTATGATCAAAGGACGGAGTGCTTCCATCTCTGCCGACATTTTCCTCGTTAGCATTCACAAATTTCTTAATAATTCTTGGACCTATTACCACAACTATTATTTTATTTACAAAATTATTCTACCAATAAATATCTAATAAACTCTAATCTTGATTATAATTATTTTATTTTATTTAATTTAAATAAATAGCCTCCATCCCACTTCTGACACCAGTGTTACAATTTTCTCTCAAAGTCAGTGGGCTAAACCAAGTTCGTTAAGGGATGGAGGTTTGAATTAAATAAAAGAGTTAATTATAATTTCCTAATTTTATTTACAGTAACTACAAACAAAATTCTCTCGACTCAACTTCTCACAATAAATTGACATCACTTGCGGTTTACAATTAATGACTTCAATCAATACAATTTACAATTACCTCAAAGAAATTAATGTAATTAAATAATTTAAAATCAGTCCCAATAGAACGTGTATCTAAACCTATTCAATTACAAATTATATGTCCATATTTGACAGTTCCAATATTTACAATAAAGTTCGTTCAGTCCAGGTCCCACCAGTCCACAATCTAGAGTTCTCTGAATGCCCTCATGTACAATAGCCTTCACTCGTCGGGTTTCACGCCCCCTCGTCCATTCACACCACAAACACCTTGTTCGCCGTCACCTCGCCTCGCAATCTCCCGTTGTCCTCCTTCCTCTATACGTCAAAGACTGCCGACAGTTCGGCTGTGCCTTGTATTTATAGGATTGTTGGCCATCGCTCACAAATTTCTTTAAATGCCGCGTTGCGTTGCGCAGAGGATCCTAGTGCTCAGAATATTCTTGTGCATCCTCTAAACTCATTGGGGGAGCAGGAGGGGCTTTGACACGAGCCAGGTCACTGTGCTGCCAATCATTCCCCCCTCCCAGGCAAGCAACGGGGCAGCGAGCGGGTCTGCCTCTGGGGGAGGGAGGGTCAAGGTGGGGTCCCCCCCCNCACAGAGCTTGACCGCACATGGAACTCACTTCAGCACGTAACACTACAAATTAGCACCTCTTTGGACACTTGTTAGTTACCTATTTATACACACATTCTAATCTTTTCATGGGATATTAAACTCATCAGTATACTAGATGGTCATTTGCATCAAAGGTTACTAGTAATGCTGCTTCATTGCATTGGTTACCACCTGTACTTTGACCTTTGTATGATGTTATCATGTTCCATGTACACTGGTAGCTTACTGAGTTTGTGAATCAAAACATTTTGGTTTTAGCATTTGGAACCCCTCTCTTTGACCTACACTCGTGTTCAAAAGTTAAGTATAATTGTAAGATGTAATGCAAATGCAGACAATACTATTCATAGCACTATTTATGGGTTGTTCATCGTAAAGTGACCACTTTTGAAAGCCCTCTCATTTGGAATATTAGTTAATAAATATATTTTATTTTAGCCTTAGATGTTAACTTCCAAGTGCAGTGGAATATACACACTGTGTTTATTACTTAAATTGCAATAATAATTTTAAAATGTGGTTAAAGACTAAAAAATGGTTGAAATGAAAAAGTTACTAGGGTCTCAAAAGTGCTCACTTTATCGTGAACAGTCTATAACAGTATTGTGCTATGTTGCTGAGCTGTTTGTATAAGTGGTTTGTGAGTAAGTTGCAATATGGCACTAAGAACGTGGTCANATAAGTGGTTTGTGAGTAAGTTGCAATATGGCACTAAGAACGTGGTCAGAAGCAGATGGTATTTATGGTGTAATAGGCAGAACAGAACAGAGAGGGTAGTGTGACTATTCTAAATGTGCATTTCTTAGTTTGACTGCAGTGGCTCAAAGAACCTGTATCAACAGTTTTATGCAAGGAAGAATGTTGAGGTGATTGGGGAAAAACAAAACTCAAATATCAAGCGAGGTGGCACAGTGGTAAATCACTGGACTCGAATTCGGGAGGACCCGGGTTTGATTCCTGGTCTGGCCATCTTGATTTCGGATTTCCATGGTTTTCTGAAATTGTTTTAGACGAATGCTGTGATGGTTTGTTGCCACAGCCATAGCCAANGATTTCGGATTTCCATGGTTTTCTGAAATTGTTTTAGACGAATGCTGTGATGGTTTGTTGCCACAGCCATAGCCAATTCCTTCCTTGTTTTTGCTTCTCTGAGCAACTTGCTCCATCTGTAATGACCTCGCTGTCTACGAGACCCCTACTTACTTACCCACATATCTTCCTATCAAACTTAAATGATGGTGCTTCAAGCCCTGCATGTCTCAAAGACTATCATTTCCAGGGTCTAGCATAAATTCCAGCAGGCTGTAAATGTCAGTTAATTCTACAGCATTACTTGTTAAAGGAGTACAATGCTTTGAAGGTCGTTATTTGATCATAACTGCCATACGACTTATTTAAAGATCTGAGAACAGCCACAGCATTTCCAGGTATACTGTATATATGAAGTGGATCTGTGAGATGCATTCCATTGATCATTGCCCACAAAACTATTGAAGTAAAATGCCTTGAATACTAAAAGCACTGTATTATAAACGATCGGACAAGTACTGTCCCGGACGAACAACACAACACAACTAAACAAGATAGCATAGAAGATAATGTGACAAAGAAGAAACCATAGAGATAGAAGAACTGACAAGTGGCGCTATCATAAGGAATTTTACTTAACACTTGAAACTAGATACTTTAACACTTTCCCTTGTTAAATAACAATTCACAAAAAAAATACAACTCTATATAAGTCCCATCTTGTCACACAACATCCGCAAACGAGGGGCGGCTAGTGGCTTGGTCATGATATCTGCAACTTGATGCTCTGAAGTAACTTTATCGACAGCCAGTCTACCTTCTGCTACATGCTCTCGAATGAAGAAGTGCTTTCTTCGGATATGCTTGGTTCTACGATGATTTTCTGGATTTTCTGCAAGTCTGACAGCTGCAGCATTGTCTATCTGTAGAACTGGAACTTCTTTTAACTTACTCATTTGGCTCAATAGACGACTAAGCCAAATTATTTCTTTTGAGGCTTCACTAGCGGCGACAACTTCTGCTTCTGTGGTAGAATCGGTAACTGATCCCTGACGTTGACTTAGCCATGAAACAGCAGCGCCTGCATAAGTTATTAAAACACCTGTTGTTGATCTGCCTGTTTTGAGGCATCCGCCAAAATCTGCATCAGAAAAACAGCCAAGAATCCCTTTCTCTGCATTGTGCTGATATAGAAGGCCATAATTAAGGGTGCCTGCTATATATCTGAAAACTCTTTTAAGTCTGGTAATATCTTCAGCAGTAGGATTTTCAAGAGATCTGGATAAAAATCCGACTGAATAGGCTAAATCAGGTCTAGAGCCTAACATCAGATACATTAGTGAGCCTACTGCTTGGCGATATGGAAACTGATGTGCTCTTTCTGTTGCTTTCCCTGAAATCAAACTCTCTTGACTCTGAAGCATTGGTGAAGAAACTGATTTACAACCGACAAAATTGAAACGTTCAAGTATTTTCTGTGCATAGAACTTTTGACACACTCTTATATCACAATTTGACTGTCTCTCAATTTGTAGTCCTAAAAAATAAGACGCTTCTTCAGATGTAATTTTAAACTCAGCCTGAAGCTGATCTAAAAACTTCTCTAATTCTACTCTACTGGTAGAAGCTATGATGCCATCATCTACATAAAGAATGAGAATTATCTTGACACTACCTTCATCTCGAATGAACATACAAGGCTCCTCATCACTAGCCTTGAATTTGAGTGATGTCAGAAACTTGCCAATACGCTTGTTCCAGCACCTTGGCGACTGCTTAAGTCCATATAAACTCTTCTTGAGCTTCCAAACCCTACCCGTGCCGTCATCAAATCCCTCTGGCTGCTGCAAGTAAATATCTTCTTCCAGCTCTCCATAAAGAAAAGCTGTAGATACATCGAACTGAACTAAGTGCATCTTCTCTGTCACAACAACACCAAGCATCAAACGAATAGTTTGCAACTTTGCTACTGGACTAAATGTTTTAGAGTAGTCTATGCCCTTACGTTGATCGTAGCCTTTAGCAACTATTCTTGATTTTCTCTTCTCGATGGTGCCGTCAGGTTTCATTTTGACTCTATATACCCATTTGCATGGAAGGGCTCTAGCTCCCTTAGGTAGGTACTCTAGATCATACGTATCATTCTCAAGTAGAGAGGATATCTCACTGTTCATTGACTTAAGCCATTCTTGACCATACTTGCCACCTACAGCTTCTTGAAAACTTTGTGGATCCTCTTCAGCTATCATGATCATTACAAAATCATCATAATATGTTGACGCTTTGATTGTGTTTCTATCACGCAGTTTTCGGGTATCTGCTCTTTCAGTGTGCTCTAATCCAGACTCTGGCCTAGATTTGGAACTGGACTCTTCACCACTTGAATCTTCTTTATCTTTGGTTGAAATTTCTCGCTGAACAAGTTCCTCTTCAACCAATTGTTCTTTTGATGGAGTGCTCAGGAAAGGTACTTTTACTTTCTCAGCACAGTCACGAAGTATTTCTTGAAAACGAACATCTCTGGATAACACGACTCGCCTATCTTCTGAAATATAGACTCGGTAGCGCTCTTCACCATCGTAGCCTACTAGGTAACCTTTTTGAGCTTTCTTATCCATCTTACGCCTCTTCTGCACAGGAACATGAAAGTAACAGTTTGAACCAATAATACGAAGATGTCTGATTCTTGGTTTTTTACCAAACCAAAGCTCGTAAGGACTTACTCCATTTACTGACGACTTCCCCGTTCTGTTTAGTATGTAGACCGCTGTTGTAACAAGCTCAGCCCAAATTGCTTGTGGAAACTGAACATCAGAATTCGAGTACATAAAAGTTCTTGCCATTTCAACTATTGTTCTGTTCTCTCGTTCACTGCTACCATTTTGCTGTGGCGTATAAGGGGCTGTCAACCGCTGTGTAACTCCCCTACTTAGCAAAATCTCTCGAACGTCTGCATTGTCGAACTCACCACCATTGTCGCTTAGAAGCTCTTTGATGTTGTGACCTTGTTTCTCAGCATGAGCGAGCATTTGTTCTAAAACAATTTTGACATCTGACTTCTCTTTGATGACAAAACCATACCGAAATTTAGTGTAGCTATCTTTAAATACAACTAAATAACGTTTCTTCTGAAATGACTCAGCAAAAGGTCCGCAAACATCAGTTGACATAAGCTCTCCTGGTTTCAAAGCCTTTCTTCTAGTACCAAAAGGCAGTCGATGAGACTTGCCATAAATGCAAGGTTCACAAATTTTGTCATCTAGCTTGACTTTAATATCTAGCTCGCGTTCAAGCTTTTCTTTTATGTGACGTTTATCTTGGTGGCCCCATCTCTCATGATACAACTGCAGTGGGTCACTTGATTCTACAATGTTGATACTACTGCTACTCGGGCTAACAGTCTTAATCTCTGCCTTATATAATGTTCCATTCTTCTCTCGAGTGCCCACCAGCACTGGAGCACCATTTACTGAAAGCGAACAGGAGGTAACTGTTGACTGGAACTTGCTATTTGGATTTTTATCATGTGCAGATAATGGAGAGAATAAATTTCTAGCAATCCTAGGAACTAACCAAACGTCCTTTAACTGCAAACGTTGGCTCCTGCCATTAACTATGGAATTGATCTCAATAACACCGCTACCAACAGCATTTAGTTTTTCATCTCCAGCTGCCTTAATACTGCACGAGTTCTCAAACTCATTAAAAGAACTAAACCAATCTAAACGACTTGTAACGTGTTTAGTAGCTCCATTATCCACCCACCAATCCTCTGCATTAGGCTCAGCAGCTAAGATTTCATTGTGAATAGACACAAGAGCAATCGTATTTGTAGAAGCTCTAGAATCTGCGATATTACTCTGTGAATTACTACTAACAGCATTAGGGCGTGGACGACCATCTGCAATCCACTTTCTACACTGACGAACCCAGTGACCAGGCTGGCGACAATAATTACAATTACCTGGCTTCCACTTTTGAGCAGTGTAATTTGGCTTATGTTTATTAGTTGAGCTATTACAACTCTGTTTCTGTCTATCGGACCTAGCCACTAAAGCTTCTGGTTTATTACTCTCACTACTTGTAAAGGGTTTCATATTTCGTTCAAAAACACAGAGCTGCATATTCAATTCATCAAATGAACGAACTTCATCTTTGGTAAGCAGCATCCAACTAGATTTAAAACTTTCGAAAAAACATGGTAAAATATGCAAAATTTTACATACCAAAAGCAGATCTGGGAGAGTTTTTTCGTTTATTTCTTTTAAACCATTATTTAGTTCATTCCACAGACTCCTCAGCTTGGCTACATGAGTGGAAACGTCATCACCTGATGTCCAATTAAAAGAAAAGAAATCTGCACATACTTTGAAGAGTTGGTCTTTTGATGTTGCCTCAAACTGCTGCTTCAACGCCTCCCAAGCTTCACTGGCAGTATCTTTGTCCATTATATTCTGATAGACTGCATCAGAAACCGTACTAATGATCATTGACTTAGCGTAGCTATTCGCTTTTCTATACAAATCACAAGCTTCTTTGTGATCTTTCACTTCCTGTTTCGTTGCGTCACCTTTTAACGGATCTGGTTTCTTCAACTTCTGATCGATACAATCTAATGCACCTTCATGGTAATCCAGTAAATCACGAATCTTTCGCTTCCAAACTGGCCAATCTGCTTCACTGGTCAGTGGTTTAATGTGCTTAGCAAACTCCATCGTCACTATGGATTTAGCAACACTTCACACTAAACCAACGAACTTTAATAATTTACTGAATAACAAATCATCTAAATAAAGCGACTGGTCCCATAACCTATTACAGTAAAATGCCTTGAATACTAAAAGCACTTTATTATAAACGATCGGACAAGTACTGTCCCGGACGAACAACACAACACAACTAAACAAGATAGCATAGAAGATAATGTGACAAAGAAGAAACCATAGAGANATAGAAGATACTGTGACAAAGAAGAAACCATAGAGATAGAAGAACTGACAAGTGGCGCTATCATAAAGAATTTTACTTAACACTTGAAACTAGATACTTTAACAAGGTGAAGAAAGCATCGAGCATGGATAGGAACAGCAGCGTTGTATTCTATTTACAGACAAGTCTAATTCAGTCATTGTAGTAAATCCTGGTGAGTTTACATATGGCGAGAATGGGGAGATAGGTGGAGCCCAGGTGATATCACTGAAGAGCTGGCTGCATCATATTGGGCTTGCATACATCTTTATATTTGTTTGACCATGACTTTGTAACAGGCCATATATAAGGAAATGCAATCCTCCATCATTACATGAGACTTTTCAAGGGTGCAATGGTTGCACATTCCATGATTATGAGATAACAACGCTCATCCACATTGGGCTGCATTGGCAGATGTTACCCAGAACTCATTTGGATTAAGTTGCTAGGTCCCTCGATCTCATCCTTAATGAACATGCTTGGGATGCATTTAGGCATTGTATTGCAGGGCAGCCAGTATGCTCACAAACCACCCAGCAACTTTGGGCAGTTTTGTTGCAGAAATAGGATTCCATACACCAAAATATTGCTTAATTTTTTTCTCAGAATTGAAATACATTGTACTGAATATGTTGCCCTCCAGGATGACCTAGTAATTTCTTACCATGGTAACCCACATCAGTGGTGTAACATGGGTTGTGTCAGACATGTGCTCTGTTATTGCCAAATGGAATTTTTTATTTTTTACTTTTTATTAGGTATTTTGAGTGCCCCTGAACAATGACAATGACGTTCATTCATGAACGGCAAAGGAATTGGCCAGGGCCAGTATTAAGGAACCATCCCAACATGCACCTGGACTGATTTCAGAGGAAATCCTGGAAAACCGAAAGTAGGATGGCTAGACTGGGAATTAAACCTGGTCATTCCAAATATGAGTCCGCCATTTCACTCAATTTTTAATGCAGGGTTGGGATGCCAAAAATCTGTAATGATGACCAATATGACCATATATGTTGTTGAACCAAACTGGTACAGTTTCTTGCTCCTTATGTTGGTAGAAATGCATTAACTTACATTATACTTAATTTTTGCATGTGAAACTCACATTAGTTTGTTGCCTTGATTTTTCGTGAAAATTGTATTCCAGTCTTAAAACATATGAGAGTGCCAGTTTTTCCAACATTCCGGTGGGTGATTTCCCATCTTTGCTGCTACCATTGGTAACATACTGTTGACACTGTACACTTCTCTATAAGATTCAATGATTTTCTGAACTATCTTGGTGAATAACCATGAGTTAATACAGCTTTCAGATAAGGGGTATCCCCCAACCCCACACATATGCACACGCGTGCACATTCACAGTCTCAACATACAGATACAGCAACTCCAGTTTTCAATTCTCATATCATCTTGCTTGCTTGCTTCTGCAATATAACTTTCAGTTTGGATTTTAAGTATCAGTCTCTTTTGTAACATCTTTATGGGTCTTTCGAACAAGAGTTTTGATTGCAAAAGACTCCCGTTCTTGATAAATGGAGCATTGCCCAATAATTAGATACCAGGCATCTCACTACAATGAGCATTGTCAACTACGTATTAACTTCTAACATACGACTAGAAGTGTGATATTTAGTTATAATACAAGCATTTGTTATAGGTTTTTGCTATGGATCAGTGGAAATGTAGTGAATTGTAAATCAACTTACAAGAATTAATATTTTTGTTTAAATACTGTATTTTTTATATGTTCTGAAGAATATAAATGTTCAACACATCAGCATATTTATTTTAATTTTAAAGTAACAGATCTTGTGACATGAAGTTTAAACCACTTTAAATAAGTTTCATGAATATATATTTGTTTTCTGAGTTAGGCACTAATTAAAAAATCTTAATTAAATTTTTGTAGATTTCTTATTTTTACAGCTNTTTGGTGACATGAAAATATATTTGTTTTCTGAGTTAGGCACTAATTAAAAAATCTTAATTAAATTTTTGTAGATTTCTTATTTTTACAGCTAATTAATTGGTGCAAAGAATTGTAGTAAGGTCAAACAAGATCATCATATTTGCAATAATTACTGAGGATTATTTTTTAAGAGTTGTTTAATTATAAGGAGAGAAGCGTATCTGAATAGATGCTCAAATATTTAAAAATATTTAATTTTTGAAAATAATTTTTATTGTTGTGGAAGGCAGTGGCGGATTTACCAACAGGCTGAATAGGCTGGAGCCTGGGGCGGCAGATTTTAGGAGCGGCAAATTTGGGGCCAAATTTTTTTTTATGTCTTACAGAAATTAAAAAGATTCATACGTATATACCTAAATGGTATTAGGTCCACACAAACAATTCAACATGTAATATGTTTCACCACTTACATCAATTTTTCTACAATTTGCGTAGTCGCGTTTGGTTGCGGTGCGGGAACGAGTGACATGACCGTTCGCTAAGTGTGTCTGGCCGAATTGACTGCACGAGCGCAGCGCGGCGCGGCCGCCGCAGGAACCGAAGCGGGGTCGTGCTGTTGTAGGCAAACGCCGCGTGGTGTCATTGAGTTCGAGAGAGATAGATATAGAGCGGCGGCCGGCGATACAAACGGGCAAATCTCGTCCCGTAATTACTTTTTCTGGTTGTGTGCTGTAATTTTTCAAAGTGTTTCGTGGATTGTATGAATAATTTCATAGCATAATATCACCGGTGCGTAGAAACTTATAGTAGGTAAGTAATCATAATATATTACAATAAATCATCCGTAACGAATCAGTAAGACGTAATTTAACTTGATAAATAGCTGTTTCGGAAGCTATGCAAAGAAATTTCGATTTTTTTGTTATATCATACTTAAATAAATTTCTTGTACTTATGTTAGGTAATTATTCAATGTCTGAAGTCTGAACAAAGGATGTACGAGAAATAAAACTCCCAATGTAATCTTTTTTATTTCAGTTCTTGGAATCCAAGAAATTGTTAGAATGAGTGATGGGAGAAAGCGACTTAGTGGAGCTGAGTATAAAAAGAAGGCCAAAATGAAAAAAGAAGAACAAGAACAGATCCGTAAAACGATAAAAATTGACATTTTTTTAAAAGTGGAAGTGGAAGTAGTGTTGAAAGACCAGGAACTTCAACAACATGCACTGACACAATACAATCTGGAAATTATGAAACGGATTTGAACTCTGCGGCCCAACAACAACAGTCATCTGTTGAACCGTCTACTTTTGAAAAAACAGATATTAATGTTTTTGACGTAGAGACGGTAGAGGAATCATCAATAAGCATAACAATTGAAGATGCGTATCGTAATCAGACGTTATGTAATGACCAAGTGCAAACAACAGTAAATCTAAACAAAGATCCAGCTTTATGGGAAATCAACGATACCTTAAGGGAGATTATCGCAAGGTACGGCTTCGATCAAAACAAGTCTTGTGACTTCTCTAAAAGTGAAAAAATATATGCTGATCAGCGTCGTTTCTTGCCAGTGAGTATCTTCCAAAGAAAAATGAAAAATAATGAAGTGAATGACCGAAATTGGCTGGTTTATTCTGAAAGTAAAAGATCTGTATATTGCGGGCCCTGTTTGGCATTCGGTCCATTGGAGAATAAGACTCAGTTTGAGAACGAAGGATTTAATGACTGGAAAAATGCAGAACACCGAGTAGCTCAGCATGAAAACTCTGCGCGTCATAAATCTAGTATCCTTAGTTTGAAAGTTAGAAGTGAGATTGATGGCCGACTCGATAATTTACTGCATGTCCAGATTGATGAAGAAATTACTTATTGGAGAAACGTTCTGAAGAGGGTTGTTGCCGTAGTGAAGCGACTGTGTTCAAGAGGCCTCGCTTTCAGAGGAAAAAATGAAAAGTTCGGTGATCCGCATAACGGAAATTATTGTATGATTTTGGAACTGTTAGCTGAATTCGATCCTTTTTTAGCCAGTCATATTGAACGATTTGGGAATCAAGGATCTGGAAGTACCAGTTACTTATCAAAGACCGTTTGCGATGAGTTTATTCTCTTGATGGGTCATAAAGTCTTAAAACACATTGGAGACGAGATAAGAAGGGCGAAATATTTTTCCTTAATCATCGATTCAACACCAGATATAGCACATGTGGACCAACTTACCCTCGTCATTAGATACGTTTTGGAAACAGGCGAACCGTGTGAAAGATTTCTCAAGTTTTTGCCCTCAGTGGGACATAAAGCTGAAGAAATGTTTTCTGCCATTATTTCGGAACTCAAAACACTGGGCATAAATATTGAAGACTGTCGTGGACAATCATATGATAATGCCGCGAACATGTCTGGTGTGTACAATGGCTTACAGGCTCAAATTCAAAGCCAAGCACCTTTTGCTTTTTTCGTTCCTTGCTCTGCCCACTCTTTAAATTTAGTGGCAACTGCGGCTGCTGAATCTTGCACAGAAGCTTGTCGCTTCTTCATGTTGCTTCAAGAAATCTACGTTTTTTTTGTAAGTTCGACACAGCGCTGGCAAAAATTAATGACTGAAATCGGGAAAGGGAAAACGCTAAAGAGAGTAAATCTGACACGTTGGTCAGCTAGAGAGGACGCATGTAGAAGTTTGAGAGATTGTTGGCACGAAGTCCTTAAAACTTTGGAATCAATCAAGGATGATTGTACCGAAAAGCCTGTAACGCGAAACGAAGCGACGGGAATACTTTTGAATTTAGAAAAACTGGAAACGGCGGTAATGGTTGTTGTGTGGAATGTTTTTTTGGAAAGAATAAACAAAGTGAATGTTCAAATTCAGGCTTCTACCGTAGATTTGATCACTGTTGCCGATCTTTACGAATCTCTTTGCAAGTTTTTCGTAGCTGAACGAGAAAATTTTAAGTATTTCGAACAAAAGGCGATGGAATTAAGCGTGTCGAAGCAGTATACAAAAGACATGGGAAAAAGACAACCGAAAAGGAAAAAAAATTATGATGAAACACCCGATGAAGAAATGAGAATGACTGCGAGTGATACTTTCAGGGTTAACACATTTCTCGTCCTCATTGATAGACTCGTATCCGAATTAGAAAAACGGCAGGAGGCCTACAACAGGTTCAATGAAAAGTTTTCATTTCTGACCAAAATGAGTGAATTGTCATCATCAACCCTTACGGAAAAAGCCCTTTTCTTGGAAGAAATGTATCCTAATGATTTAGAGACTGACTTAGTTCAAGAATGCATACATTTTCAATGCCACCTTTCTTCTGAAAGAATTTTGGTAAAACCATATTCTGGATCATTGAAAAGTTTATCTTCGTTGCTGCGAAAACAGAATTTGCAAAACGTTTATCCAAACTTGGATATAGCAGTTCGCATGGCTCTATGTACACCAGCGACAAATTGTTCGGGTGAGAGAAGCTTTTCTTGCTTAAAATGGGTGAAAAATTATCTAAGATCTACCTTAAGCCAAGAAAAGCTAAACGCCTTAGCTCTTTTGTGCATAGTCAGAATTAATTAACAAGATTTCATACGACGATATAATTGATGATTTTGCCAATAGAAAATCGCGCAAAAAGGTATTGTAAAACTTTCATAACTTAATTAATTGAATTTCATCAACATCATCAGCTGGATTGTTACCAGATAATTGAATATGTTGTTTTTAAACTGTAAGTAAGGGCAATAAAAATGATTTAATTAGAATGTACATTATTGTGAAAGTAGTATTGAGGCATACCTTACCCCGCCTTATTAGTAGTACATGATTGAGCTTTTATTAGCTCAGAAATATATCTAAAACCTATTTATTGTGCAATCTTAACTAAATTGTTGGGTTGTAAAAATAATCTAGAATTTGACACATCGATCCCCTAGGTCACAATCATACTAATTACGGGAAAAAGGTGGTGTAATTAGGATGATAGTGCACAAATCATAAAGTTTCAATTTCATTGACACAAAAAATTGTAATTAATGTGATTGTGAACTAGGGTATCTCCAATTGTAGAGGTCGGTAGGGGCGGCAAAATTTGAATAGCCTACTGGCGGCAAATGTGTAAATCCGCCACTGGTGGAAGGTTACTAACAGAAGATGATTACTCTTTTATCTACAGATTTTTTATATTGTCAAAAGCATATACTTTTTAGTTACACGTGTCTTTTTTAGCCTATGCTATGACAAGTTTATGACATATTATATACAGTACACTACATGAATTTTGATACCTAATGTCTTAAGTAATGGAATGGAAGGAAGGTGAGACATTCTTTCTTAAGGTTTCTGATGACAATCACAGGAAATATATATTTTCCAGTCAATATTTCGTGGGTAGCTGAAGAGTCAGAAGCATAACGTTGTACAGTAAGATGATGACTAGTCTCGCTCACCAAGCCACTTACATAAACTACAGTTATAGGAGATCAAGGTAGTAAAATATATACAAGGATACTTATTTGAATTGGTATTCATAACAAATATCCATATTTGTGCTGTGGCTTCTACACCATATTTATTGTTTTCCTTTCTAATTGGATGTGTTTGATGCTCAGGTATCAGATCATGTTGCTGCCCAGGCGGCTCTTGTAAAGGAGGTTTTAGTGGAGCCAGTGGGATCAGCAACTGAGAGTTTGACATTGGCAGTGGACGTGCCGGAGACCATGACGCCAGACGAAGCAGAGAATTTGCTGAGTTCAAGGTAGAACTTGTTTGTGTTGAGCCAGTGTACCTGGAATATTTAAAAATATAGTTATTTGTTTTTTACCTTCGATTGCACAAGCCTGTTGGATGTATTTGGTGTAGTAGGTAAAGTGCAAAAAGATAGTAGTAAAATGCAAAATTGTTTCCTGTCAGGTTTTAGTTTTTGTACTGTAATCATGTTGTGGTTGCATAAGAGCACGCTACCTTTTTACATTGCATGACTTAGTAGCCAGCTTGCTATGTATTGTATGTAGTCTTCTGACATAATTCAAAGTACCAGTTATGTTGATACATTAATATATGTTATGAATTCATTTTTTATGTGTAGTACTTGTTGCTTGCATTAGCTAGATTTGTTTTCACAAAATTCATAGTTTTGTTGTAATTTTTTTACTTTTTCTGTTGTTGTTATAGTTTTCTACATTATCTGCAAACCATATCCATTTACAAAATTCATATCAGTGACATTTACTGGACAAATTCTTTTCTGAGAAAAATGGAAAAAAAACTGCTTACTGCATATTATTTCCTACAGCTAATTTACTAACATGCTAAAAGTATTATCAACTAATCTTCCAATGTATTTTTTGCTCTCGTTTCTCCACTGACATTGCCTGCTCTATCTTGCTCGGCTGCAGAATTCTGGAAAAGAAAATACGGTGAGTCTGCGAAAACTACTTAACATTTACATGCACTTCTAAATTACTAAGTCTTTCATGAAGGTACACACATCCATTTCAATTATGTACGTTTGCACATAGGAAAGCAGGTAGGAAATTCTCCTTGAGAATGAATTATTCATCATATTTGGTTTTGTGGTGTACATGTAAATGATGTATAAGTGAAGATCATAGAGTGGTGCTATAAATGTTAAGGTGCAATAGTCATAAAAGTCATGGCTGTAATTGTAGCGAGTAGTTCTGGTTCAGATATAACCGTGGGTTTGTATTAACTGCATGAGGTATTCCAGTGAACTTAACAGTACACTGTAGTTTAAAATTTGCACCTGATAGGAGCAAGTGTATATTTGCTAAATGCATGGCAAATTAATATGGTTGTACTGGGTGCTGGGATGTATACTAATATCATATGAACTGACTGGAAAATTCTGCACCTACAGATTATGACCATCAGAATTTATTACATTGATTTTGATTACTTTTGAAATGATACATTTCTGAAATGTATTTGTGATGAAGCTGTTATTGAGCACATTATTGCAGCTATAAGATTTTCCATGTTAAAAAGGACTTGGTAAAGGCTCTATTGAACATAGTGATGGATGCAAGATAAATTAAATCAACCAGTAGTTCTGATTCATAATTTACACGTGCTTTGTTGGATGCATGTGTGATGAACAAATGAGTGTGCACTTGTCACATTTTACTTCGTTGATGCTCATTTAGTCTTGGAGCTCAGATGACTAGGCCCACTCACTTTATTTTTTACTCGTGTGGTTGATGCTAAACATGTGGAACCTTCCAATTTTTTGTTGGTTTTCTTACAACTGAGCCAGGCCATGCTAACACAATAGTCTATAGTGCACATTACTTACAGCAGACATATTTTTCACTTAGTCGCACAGTTTTTATTTTACTTCAAGGCAACCATAAGCCCCATCTGTAATAATCTACGTCAGTTTACCCAAGTGCATAAGGAGGTAGCAAAGTTAAGTGAATTATAGAGTAAATTATTTTCGTTAACAAAGCAATGGATGTTTATGACAACATTATTGTGATATGTATGGTACTCATAACACATTCAGAATTTTGACTTAAATGCCTAAGATCTAGGTACCCACTAAATCATATCTTACATTAATCACTGTATGTTTGGTAAGTTAATCATTCATTTGAATAAAAAAAAACTAAAATTAATGAAAACTATAAATTGTGTTGTATAAAGTATTGTACCTTGGCAAAAAGAAAAAAGCTGTACATTATTTAAATTCTGTAATGATCAATTTTAGCAGAAATAGAAGTACTGTAGAAGCCCTATTTTAAACAATCCAGTGTTGCACATTCCTGTATGTGGCAAAATTGTTCAGTGAAAATACTGTACACTATTTATGTCTTTTTCACTTTCCTGCATCGTACAAAATTTGTAGTAGCTATAATGTTTATACTCATCTCTAGCAGTTTGTCTGTTTTTTTTACAGATTTCAACAATAATCTTCATCAAAAATAAACTTGAACCGTTATTCTATTCAGGCAGTGTCTGTTATGTACAGAATGTGTTGGGACATTGGCTAACACTAAACAGCTGGTATAGTTCATTTCATATAAGAAGGCCACATTCTGACAGTCAGTGAGTGGCAACTTAATGTATTAAAAACAAATAACGTGCCATTTACAAAATCCTGTATCAGCTGATGCACGAACAAACAGAAATTAATATTACGTTGGCTATTCTGAGAGCAGTGCCGACGCACATCAGACAAGCAGAAAATACGCGGATAAGAAAGAGTTCGTAGATTAATTAATACATTTTATTTTACGTGGTCATAAAACAGCAGTTTTTAGTTTTAGAAACAAAACTTTGTGTTAAAATAGTAATGTAAAGGTGTTCAAAATGAGATGCACAATAAAACAAACCGTATCCAAATGTAACGAAAAAATAGAAATCTTTTTCAAGTTTCCAGACTCTCCAACCATGTGCTGCCATCACGCCCTTCCATGCTATCTGTTATCCATATCCCGAACTACACCCAGAAACATATTATAGTATTATTGTTTTCAAAATAACGTATTTACGCGCAGCATATACAAATGGTTTTATTTTCCAGTGAGCTCTGTATAATTTTTAAAGTAAGATATATTTAGTGTACAGCGCTTACGAACAACCCTACACACGTCCACCAAGCTCCGTTTACGAATGCAGCGCCACCCAAGAAGTTCACCAATTGCCACACGTAGCAGCACCTCCTGGACGTGCTGACTCGCCACATCAAAGCCTATACTTGACACACCAGTTGCTGGCGAATGGATACATAAACGAACAGGCACGGCGATTGTCAACTGTCAAGAATGTGGCCTTCTTATATGGAACACAGTATACACACTCTTCTATATATGTGGAACTATCATTTTGTTTTTACAGTACAAAAAAAGTTTCATTCAAAGCAGTGTTAACTAAACTGTAAATACTTTTGCATTTTGAATCAGAAATAACACTTTTATTTTTATTTTCATTACCAATAAATAACCATTTTGTATCTCTAAATATATTATACACTTTAATGGCACAATATAAACTTTTGATGTGTTGTGAATACAAAAAAATATTGTAAATAGTTATCTTGTTTATTTGTTAATAAATTTGGTTAATTTGGATTTTATAAAAGTTTCTAAATATTTTGAACAAGGACTTTATAACAGTTTCTAAATATTTTAATGCAATCTATATATTTATCTATACGCCAAAACTTCTAGATTTAGTTGTGTTCTACATAATCTTGCACGAAAAAGTGTAGGACTACTGAAAAGTAGCAAATGAAATGCCCATTGTGTTTTGATACTACACATATGCACTTTCTTGACTTTCGCTTTACTGGATTAATACACAAGTAGTGTTTGGGGAAATTAAATTTTAAATTATGTACATGTGCAACACACTGTCAAAGTAGTTAAAGTAGATATTTATGTCTCACCTAAGGAAACTGAAGACAATTATTAAATTGTGAATAAAACAAACTTTATTAATAGTAAATTCTATTTATTTTTTTTACATTTTTCTTTATGGATGGTGAACAGTTTGAGCTTACTATAATGTAGGTCTAATGGTTGTTTATAAGGCACATATTTTCTTCATGGTAATAAGGCCCATTTCACTCTTTCATCACGTGTGTAATACTCAGCTATTGCCATAATATGTCAGTACAGTAGTATTTAAACATTTGTAAATTAAGTAGACTGAAGTAATCTTATCCATGGTGAGTAGTTCTACTAAATTTTATAGTTTCACTTCTAACAAAGTATTCATGATTTTTAGAGTGTACACCATTAATTCATTAGTTTAGTGTGCATTGTAGACTGATGTGAAGTGACAATTTTTAGGTATCAATTTGTAGCTTTGTATGTGCAGTGGTTACTTTTCAAGTAACTTTGTGTAAGTCAACATTTCTGTGCACTGTATGTGAAAACAATTTTACTGCAGTGATGCAGTGATGTGGATGAAAAGGAATTTTAAGTGAATGGTATATGGATGCATGTCTGCTAAACCCTGCATTGCAACAGAGAAAATAAATTTCACAGCTGTTATTGGCATGTATTTACAAAGCATAATTTCACAGTGTACTTATGTCATAAGGTTATGCTACTGATTGTAAGTGACTCTCCAGTCATGATGTAATGAAAGTAAAAGAAATGTGTAAGGGACCAAGAATTTTGCAGTCTTAACAAAAACTGCTACCATTTGTCACGTAAATAAAATACATGTAAATTGTGTGTTGGAAAACAGTGGCACAATTTATTATAACTGCAGATTACCATCACACTAAATAAATATTGTTTATATAAATAAAAGTTAACCAGAGGAATATTTTAACAATTTCTATCAGAAGAAGTTTAATTAAATAAAGGAACGTATTTTCAGCAGATTTGTGACCTTTGTATTTTCTATTAAATAAAAAAAAAACTATTTTGCAACATCAATACATTTCACTGTAGATTATTTTAAGTTTGTTAAACTGAGATAGAAAAAAAATATTAAATTCATAATTTACAATTAAAGACAACGTGTCTGGGACCCCTGACATGATTTTCTTATTGGTGAAAATAAACAGTATCTTAGTATTCCATAGGTCACCGTATTAAATACCATATTCTATTTGACAAATTAATACAATATCACATCATTTAATCTTGAGTTAAAAAAAGGATACTTTTAGAGTACGTTGTGCGACTTATTAAAAAAAAAAAAAATTATTCCAAACTGAAAAAAAATTTTTTTGGCAAAATGTTCATATCTGATTACTGTGCAGTGTCCAAGAAAAGCCGTACGCCAACATGAGCCACGCTGGTCAGTGAGCTGCGTGTAGTAACTGCGCACCGTCGTCCCCCAGACTCAAGAAGACGGGAAGGCGAAATTTGGTAATTCCACACCAATAAGAGGAATGAGATGTGAGGTCATGGAAAGACTGGAACTACTACAGGAACTCGAGCCACATCTCGATCCTAAAAACCATCCAGAAAAAAAAACATTCTGAGGACAGAGAGTTAAAACCAACCGGAATTATATATGCAACGTAACACTTTTATATATATAAAAAGTCTGTTGTAGGAAAACGTATCTGTAAAGGAGGGTTCAAATGACGCTACTTGAGGGTGTGTATTCCTGCGCACTGACAGTCACAAAAAAAAAAAAAAAACCAGTCGGTTACGTTGCCCTAAACTACATTTCCATATAAATATGCTAGCTAAATGTATAGTTAGTAAATGCACATTCTGTAACTACATCCTTTCTTGCTATGACAAAAGCTGCTGCTGCCAAGAGGTGCATCTAGTAGTCTCCAAGTCCGGTGTCCAAGTGTCCCTGCTGGAGTAGCACATGAACTAGTACGTAGCTGACGGAAGAATACACAAAAATTTAGTTTCAGAGCTGCTGAGAGACGGCACGGGGATGAACAAATGCTCTTCCGGACGGTACAAAGGGCACTTGTCTTCTGTGGCGCGGCCTATAGACTGTGGAAACAGTGAAAATTTACAGTGCTGTAACAAAAACAGTCACGCCAACATCCGGTGCATCCAATACATGTGTTGCAAGTGTGGGTGTTCTCACAGATACAGGCTGTGTGAAGTCCTTCTTGCCTGCCTGTTTAGCTGCCTGTGAGCTAGCTGGGGCGTAAAACTAACTTGTAAACCCCCGAGAAAAATAACGTCACCATAAATATATTAAGTTATTATTCCCAAATAGTAATTACAGTTACTAATTACTTCTTTTCAAAATAATGCAACCCAAAGAAATTTAATCCCATAAAATTTTTTTTAATTATGTGCATTTAAAAAAAAAGGGGGCACAAAGGTACAAAGCATGCTTTATTTTTTTGTCCATGGAAAAGTGTATTGCCATATGTATAAGCACATTTTGAGCTTCTAGGTGCAAATAAATTTCATTTATGCGTGTGATATGCATCAACTGGGCATGAGCAATGTCTGCTCTGTGCATTGTTTTGACTGGCCCTTCATTAACATTTGCAGGGGTAGTAGATCATAGGAACCATTCTAAGGTGGGGATAGGTATGCACTTTGGGACAGACACTGAAAGAATCATATCCATGCTATAACAATACCACACTGGCTGTTGGTAAGTTCCGTTAGTTGTGCTCTATGGGCTGTTGCACTCCTTTAGCTGCAGTTTTTAAGGTTATTCAGATTTGGATGTTGCAGTCTTAACCCACAACCCACTTGCAGTTGGACAAAATATAATTTGCTTGTCACAGGCTGTTTTACACCCATAGTCAGAAGAACTTGCTTGGCTCTCTAAGACAGCCATGTTTCTGTAGGCTAGAGTCTTCCCTTGTGTCTGCATAAATGGGAACCTTACAGCAGGAAACTTCTCTTTGCATTTAGAAGTAATCACAAGTTGACTTAGACTCATCTGATCAAGTATTATGTTTGTAGAGGTGGTGTAAGAAACTGGTCTACTAAGCCACTTTATGCTAAGATCAAACTAGAGATGATCCATAATCAGACAGTAGCCTAGAGTCCTACTGCTTGGGTGAGCTCCTGCTTTCCTAAGAGCTAGCAAAAAACTTCCTGGCTTAGAGAAAACTTGTGTTAACTGTAATTCAAAGTTCTCCCTGTATGTAACTTTGCAGTTTCCTCTATAACTTCTAGTAGTTAAGCCAAGACTCTATGAACAGTGAAGATAAAGCCTGAGCACATGTAGATACTCCAATAGAACATAAAAAACCACACAGTTCCTTTGCAGACAGCCATGCACCTCACCTGTCTCCTCTTTAATATAATGGGTGTTGCAGAACTGCTGAACAAATATTGGCCTCTCTTTGCTACACTGCGCAAGCACAATGGTATTGAAATCCTTCCCACCACCTGCCAGTTTCCAAACTCTACTCTGGACTGCTAAATGCTGCTGCTGATGTTCGGTGATGACTGCAGGAGCAGGGGAACTGATGCCTTTTTCCCACAGTTGGGTCATCTGCACACAGCAACAATTACAAAAACATATTGTTAGCTGAGCCATTTGATGGCATGCCCGTCAAAACATTTAGCCCACACAGAAAATGTCATTAAAATTTACTTGGATGGATTATACAGTTTTAAATTCAGGTAATCTCAAACTTGGATTGCTAAGTGTTATTGCATAAATTTTATTTGCTGGTGATTCAAAAATGGTCACCAATCACTGAATCTACAAAAAAAGGTGATAGTACAGATGCACCTGCTAGAGCACACCAGTAAACTGAATCTGGTGTATAGTGTCTAGCAAACTTCACTAACCAAGCTTTGCAATGTATTCAAGTGGAAATATATAATAGATATAATTTTTGCATTATCACTGTCATTAGCATGATCATCAATGTCATCCAACTGTCCATCCATTCATCCAACTGTCCATCCGCTCATTCGACTGTCCATCCGCTCATCTGACTGTCCATCCACTCATCTGACTGTCCATCCACTCATTTGATTGTCCATCCACTCATTTGATTGTCCATCCACTCATTTGATTGTCCATCCATTCATCCAACTGTCCATCCATTCATCCAACTGTCCATCCATTCATCCAACTGTCCATCCATTTATCCGACTGTTCATCCGCTCATTCGACTGTCCATCCGCTCATCTGACTGTCCATCCACTCATTTGATTGTCCATCCATTCATCCAACTGTCCATCCATTCATCCAACTGTCCATCCATTTATCCAACTGTCCATCCGCTCATTCGACTGTCCATCCGCTCATCTGACTGTCCATCTACTCATTTGATTGTCCATCCGTTCATCCGACTGTCCATCCATTCATTTGACTGTCCACCCATTAATTCGACTGTCCATCCGTTCATTTGACTGTCAATCTGTAAATCATCTATCTATCATCCTTATCCTTTTACATGGCACTGTTACATAATTATTACGTTATGAAAATATTGGAATATTCACAACAATTGTTTTGGTACACTGATACTGCCAAGCCACACATGGTGGTTTGTATAAATGAATATGTATCCCCTCAACAGATCAGCTTAACACAAAATAGTGGCTGAATTTATTTCTATTATAAATTACAAACTTTTATTGTGGAATTTTTTAATGGTCCTTTTCAACTGTGGCCCTATATGTACAACCTATTGGTCTATATTACACTGTTTCTGTATACATGATTTTTCTATCTGTTTAATCTTTGTAGCCATTTTCATGTAGCACTGTAATTAATTTTCTCAGAGGCATTTGCTTCTTTAAATAATCTGAAAATAGAGTATGTCTTAATTCCTCTTGAACCATGTCATGTAAAATTTTGAATAAGCAGTTTTCTTATATTATTTTGTACACACTTAAAATTTCTCTAAAATCTGACCTTTCTAAACTTTACCATAATACTAAGATATTCATTATTGAGGCTGTTGTGAGGCAGGCTTATGTCCTAACCATCATCAAATGATGCAAAATTTTAATTATACTGCAATATTTGTTATTTTATATTTATATAAATTCTTGGTGATGCTTGACCTAGAATGTTATGTTACTCCCAGCTTCTGTGAGGAAACTGTTAAGACTCTCCACCCAAAAGTCAACAGTCTCAGCTGTAGCACAGACAAGCTTGACTTTGAGTCTGCGAGCTTCTATAAATTATGTGAGTGCTAGGTTCTTACACATCTGAAGGCAAAATACGTAAAAACTGTCTGCGTGATTACAATGAAGTGCTGCACAATCATTTTAAAAATTGTAAACGTATACATTTTCAAATTATTTTTGTAATGAGTTTTGGGCAACTAAATTCGGGTAAATTTTAACTAAACAAGGAGGAATCTACACGCGTCTCTACTGTATATTGTGAGCCAGTGCTCTTAAAATTTTTCACTACCTGGTCCTGTTAAACACCTCTATAATAGGTTTTTCTTTGCTCCTCTTGAGTAGTTTCCTTAAAATTCAACCACTTATAATAAGGTCTAGACATAGTGCTGCATAAAGAAATTTTTACACAACTCAAGATACATGCAAAATCCATGCAAGATGGCACTCTCAGAATAAATCTCATGTGAGAATATCTCATGGAAGGCAGATCCCACAGGAAAGCAGGATACAGCATAACCTATTTTCAGGAGAGTTTAGCACAAAACCATCTATATGTCAACCATCAACCAGAGAGGTAAGAGAAGAGCAGAGAATATAGCTGTGTGAAGAGGAATCAGGCAAAAAATAGACAATTTGATACCACAGCAATGGAACTTTTTTATAAATAAAAAAAACCAGAATCTGAAGTTTTGGAGAACACAGCCATCAGAGCCAGGCAACACGCCATCTTGACTCTGTGGTTGGACAGAAAATGCGCAGGAAAAACTCTTGGAGCACACAGAAGGTAGAAACAGAATCAGAACCAAAAGCTTAAGATTTACGATGCTAGATGTCGCAGGCTGTCCAGAAGAGGCAAAATGTGCTAAAACGCACAGAGGTGGGAGAACATAGCACGTGAACAAAGGAGCACTTTCTATGTGAAATCACGTGTCAGGCGGCAGGGATACGCCAAGAAAATTTGCAAGAACGGCAGCTGCAGGGAAGTGAGTGGAAGGGATAGCCTCAGACGGTGACAAAGAATTTGCAATGCAGCATTGCATATCCAGTTGGTAGAGTAACATCTCTCTTGAAACANAGCCTCAGACGGTGACAAAGAATTTGCAATGCAGCATTGCATATCCAGTTGGTAGAGTAACATCTCTCTTGAAACACGGGTCTGCAGGCGAAACTGGATTAAAACATAGCTTTCAAAGTACAGATCAAAAATGAATTGAAATCAAAAAATGTTACGAGAAAAATACGTAAATGATAAAATATTGATAAACAATGATTCAATGAACTGAAATAAAGTAAATAACACANGTTACGAGAAAAATACGTAAATGATAAAATATTGATAAACAATGATTCAATGAACTGAAATAAAGTAAATAACACATTACATATGCTTTGATAAATAAATAAAATATTTACCATGAAGAGTTATATCATAACTCTGGACAAATAGACATTATTAAATAAACAAATAAATTNATAAATAAAATATTTACCATGAAGAGTTATATCATAACTCTGGACAAATAGACATTATTAAATAAACAAATAAATTGCAGATACTCAAATCAATAATAAAAGAATTAATAATCACATTACTTAAATACTGAAGGTAATAAGACCATTAAATATCACTCGCAATCATTTTTACTGAATTAAGTACTAAAATGAGGTTTCAAAATTGTTTTAAAATATTACACTAGCAATATCATAACTCTGGACAAATAGACATTATTAAATAAACAAATAAATTACAGATACTCAAATCAATAATAAAATANAATATCATAACTCTGGACAAATAGACATTATTAAATAAACAAATAAATTACAGATACTCAAATCAATAATAAAATAATTAATAATCACATTACTTAAATACTGAAGGTAATAAGACCATTAAATATCACTTGCAATCATTTTTACTGAATNTAATTAATAATCACATTACTTAAATACTGAAGGTAATAAGACCATTAAATATCACTTGCAATCATTTTTACTGAATTAAGTACTAAAATGAGGTTTCAAAATTGTTTTAAAATATTACACTAGCAGTGAAACNTGCAATCATTTTTACTGAATTAAGTACTAAAATGAGGTTTCAAAATTGTTTTAAAATATTACACTAGCAGTGAAACAACAGTAAAATAGTTGTGACACATTTTAAAATGGTACAACCCCCTGCCCCCCCTTTTTTTTCTTAATATTTATTGTAAATTATTTTGATTCACGTTGAAAATACAGGATTGAGATTCCTCACTTCTGGGTATTTTTTTGGATGTAAGCTTTGTAAAATAGAAGGAGGGTGTGTTTCAGTTGGTACAATAGTTTGAAAACAGAAACTGCTTCCAACATAAATGTGATAGGAGTGTTTGAAATATGGATCATTGGAAAATTAACAAAAATTTAATATAAGTTTAATTTTTTATTTCTTGTATTCAGTCATTTGATGTTATACATTAAGGAAATAACACATGCTCCCAAAATTTTGCAATATTGGGCAACAGTGGTTATCAAAACAAGGACAGAGCTACTCACAGAAATCATATATTGAAAAGATATAGTGAATACTTGATGCATTGCATACTGCAATCTTTAAGAGTAAGAAGCTCTATCGATAGCTAGAAGAATGAGGTAGAGCAACTGTGGTATGAAGTTTTGGGTTGGGTGGGAAAAACAATTAAACACAACTAACAGTGGCACTAAAGAGATACGAACAAAATTGAAAATAGGGGTGGAAGAAGGATATGTAATGCTGCGGGTTGATGGTGTTGGAAGGTACGGGAATATCACCCAACAGGGTGCCACAGCAACACTATAATGTCATCTAACAATTCACATGTATCACTTGAATACAGAAGTCTGCAAATACATGCACCAGTTAGTTTAGGAGCTCTGAGAAAAATAAAGTGTGATTTTAAAGTAACTTTACAACTTTGAATGTGAATATAAAATTAATAAAAGGACTTATAATATTTTTTCTTCCAATGCACAAATAAAGCCATACACTTCAAGCTTTATGCACAAATTTTTTTTATGGTTCAATGTGGCTTCCATTTTTTATATGGCAGACATCCTGTTAGAAGTCAATTTCTTCCCACATGCAGTGTAGCATCCTCAATGTCACTTCTGCAACCTGTCATAATTCTTGTTTGAAGTTTGGCCAGATTTACAGGTAAGAGTACCACAACCCTACAAGAAAAATCAAATGGTGTTAGGTTGAGAGAATGAGCTAGCCATGTTATCGACACGGTCCGACCAATCCATCAACCTGGGAAACTGTTTTTGAGAACTCGTGCACTTCCTCATGGTAATGAGAGGTGCACCATCATGCTGGAAGTGATTGTGTCCTTCCTGGTCATCTTTGTCAAGTTGAGAAATGAAACTGTTAGACCATATCGAGTTATACAATGCCGGTAATATTCTTCTCCATGATGAAGAAGGGCTCGTACACTTTTGCAAAGGGTACAAAACACATTTACTTTGGAGGAACTAGGATTTTCACTATCCCAATCTTGTAGTTGAGGGTACTTACTGTAGTTGAGGGTACTGACTAGTTGAGGGTACTGACTGTAGTTGAGGGTATTGACTGTAGTTGAAGGTACTGACTGTAGTTGAGGGTATTGACTGTAGTTGAAGGTACTGACTGTAGTTGAGGGTACTGACTGTAGTTGAGGGTACTGACTGTAGTTGAGGGTACTGACTGTAGTTGAGGGTACTGACTGTAGTTGAGGGTATTGACTGTAGTTGAAGGTACTGACTGTAGTTGAGGGTATTGACTGTAGTTGAAGGTACTGACTGTAGTTGAGGGTACTGACTGTAGTTGAGGGTACTGACTGTAGTTGAGGGTATTGACTGTAGTTGAAGGTACTGACTGTAGTTGAGGGTATTGACTGTAGTTGAAGGTACTGACTGTAGTTGAGGGTACTGACTGTAGTTGAGGGTACTGACTGTAGTTGAGGGTATTGACTGTAGTTGAAGGTACTGACTGTAGTTGAGGGTATTGACTGTAGTTGAAGGTACTGACTGTAGTTGAGGGTACTGACTGTAGTTGAGGGTACTGACTGTAGTTGAGGGTACTGACTGTAGTTGAGGGTACTGACTGTAGTTGAGGGTACTGACTGTAGTTGAGGGTATTGACTGTAGTTGAAGGTACTGACTGTAGTTGAGGGTATTGACTGTAGTTGAAGGTACTGACTGTAGTTGAGGGTACTGACTGTAGTTGAGGGTACTGACTGTAGTTGAGGGTACTGACTGTAGTTGAGGGTACTGACTGTAGTTGAAGGTACAGTTACATGGAACATGTTTCATCACTGAAAATTATTGAGTTCAGGAATCTTTCATCCTCTTCAACCCGCCGCAACATTTCCATACAAAATTCCTACGAGCACGTTTATCATTATCTGAAAGGGCCTGCACTATAAATCATAACACTCGCCACACAGTCGTCTGTGTAATTCCTCTTTCCCTGGATGCACGTCTCGTTGACCTGTGTGGACTTTTATTGTACGTCCTTCCAATGCACCTCAAAGTTGTAAAGCTACTTTATAATCAGCCTGTACTATGCTAGAATGCTTGCAGGACAACCAGGGTTGGATATCAACACAGCATCATAACCAAGCCCCCTGGGTGCTAATTATAAAGAGTTTGTCAAAAATTGTTATACTTTGTGGTTTGAAAAACAATACAAATCAGCTATTGCAGTACAAGTATTAATAAATTAAAAATATATAGTAACTGTAAATAAATAACTTGCTGCAAAGTAATGAGTATTTATTGCATAAATGGCTGCTCATTATTTCCTGTCTCATTATTCAATGTGTAGGCTGGTTGGAACCCCTTAGCATTGGTTAGGCAAAGTGTAGTACATAGTGTCACAAGTAATGACTGTGTGTCATTTGTAGATTCTTAACAATAATAATAGTATGTTATTATTATTTGTTCCTTATGGCATCTATCAGGCTAATAGTAATTTTGTAGTTTGTTAGTTTAATCAAATGGACAATGAACTAGTTTAAAAGAAAACTGCTTGCAATTCTGGCAGTGGAAACACTCCTTGAAGTGATTTATGGTTTGTTCCTAATACAGGGACACACATTTACTTCTTAGCGCCAAAAAGTGGATCTTTGATTTATCTCTAGTAACAGTTTGAATTTAAAAAAAATTTATTTCTTGTAGTTTATACTAGTGCAAGACTCAACGCTGTGCATCTTTGTTTTTAAATGCTGTTGTACATGAAACCAGCTTGCATATATGTTGTAGTACTGTGTGTAACACATACTTACACTATAAGCTTGGGACTGCCATGCTTCTGTTGAATGCTATGGGCTACATGGCAGCTGCTTCTTGTAGTCATTATTTCTCTGCTTGTGATAGGTATTAGCCATGTTGACAGTCTGCTTGGATGCTTATTGCAGTTTTAAGCAGTTAGTTTTATTGCCATCACAAATTTATCAATTAGGAAGTTTATATAGTGTCACGATTGCACATTGTGGTGAACTGTGATGTTTTGATGACAGTAGCCTGATGTTGCTTCTGGGTTGACAAGCACAACTGCTAGCTTCTGACAATTCTGACAGTTTCATTCCAAAGGTGGTACTTTGGAGCAAGCTTGAAATGTTACCACAGTTATTTGTAAAATCCTTTTGTGCATCTGGTATCCCACTTCACCTTGCTGATCTGGCTTGGGTTGTCAGCTGTTGGAACTGGCTCTGTTCACAGAAATGTTGCAATTAATTTGACATTGCGATAAAAAAAATTTCATGCCAACTCACAATGTTAGATTGTCATATTTTGAGTTTAGATTGTGCAGGTATAGATGTATTTATGTGAAGATATACCAAAATATAACCATTAAGGAAAAATTATACTACTGTAGTTATTTGATATGCATAAATTAAGATGAATTAATAACAATATTAAATCTTTTGAAATAAAAATACTATACAAATATTTTTGAATTGGAAAAAATGTTGATAGGTTGAATTTTGACTTTTTAAGGGAAAAATTAAAATTTGAACTATTTTATTGATCTAGATATTGCAATATATCATTAACTAAAATAATTCTTTATCTTAAACCAGTTATCATTATCTTTGAATTCAATAATAAAATAGGGGTCATAGTCTTAGGGTGTTATTATCATATATTAATTTTGGAGAGACTATTTCAGTAGCATAATCTTGACACCAGTGAGCATATTCACAATTAATTACATTTGCTGCTGTAATGCCATATTTGTTATGTGCACATCTATGAATAATTCATCCTTGCTGTCATGTGCTTGCATGCTTCTCACTGCTGCAGTGTAAATAAAATTCCCTACTTTTTTTCCAGCACATTCATATCATTAGCTGTTAACTGCAATGCTTACTTGTGCGCAATATGTGGTTGCATGTAGACAGGAAAGTCTTCTGTCAGACGAAGAGGCACAGGAAGTTACTCGATTGCTTTCACCGACTGATGACAAAGAGCACGAAGATCCTGATTGGTTAGCAGATGTCCTCTCGTGCACTAGTGACTCTTTACTGCAAGAATCTACGTTGGACTACAGGTAGAGGAGCGTGACGTCATCGACTGGTAATTTTCCAGGCTGGAGCACTCAAGTATTTCACATGCAGAACTCTGAAATGCCATATTTACCCGAACATGAGATAATGATGAATTCCATATTATGATTTTAAATTTGCTATACCAGCATATTCATTCTCATTAAAAAATTATGTTAATTCAGTGATATGTGAAGTGTACATCACAAATACTATGCACATACTGTGTGGTAATGAAGCTAATGTAGAGGTAGTGATTTCAAATACTTCAGTTATACATTTTATTTACACGCTGAAGTAAAATTTCCTTTGTATATAAAGTTGGAAATTTTTATGTGAATTGTCCCCTAATTAGCCTCTTGGCATATAAGTAGGGAAATTAAAATTTGTGAGGGGGAGAGGGAATATAGTTGTTTAAAAGCTATGGCATTTTGCCCGGTGTACACAAAAGGTTTGTGTCAGTGCTGCTTTTGTAACATAACGAAGGTTGTGTAGCATCTAAAGCATATCAGTGAGGATTATACAGTTAGTATCCTCATTCTTTCTTTCTCTGTTTCTAGGTTTTTGAATTATTGTGGAGGAAATTTGGTGTAGCAGCCTCTCATGTTTGGGTGTAATTGTACTTCATGAGTTTTGTGCATTAATTTCTATTTCCAGCCTGGACAATTGACTTGTTGACGAAGGAAAGACGATACCTGACTTTCATAACTGAAGTCTAGGATTGGTAAAAAATTTATGGTCCAGTAAGATTTTACGGCACTCCAATAGACATGATTCTCACAATAGTTGAATAATCTGTATTATCATAATAAAAATGTATTCAGCACCCAAAATCACCTTTGCAGTTGAGTAAATTGTAAATTTATTTTGGTTACTAGAAATCTTATTATTGAGTATTGATCTTATCACAAATTCACTATTATGTTGAGCAAACTCTGATTGCATAAGTTTTCTTTCTTGATTTACAAGTATGGACACCAAGGTCTAATATCTTATCAGGTTAGGTATTGTGCTTATTTGAATTCATGCTTTTGGAATTAATTATTGCAAAAGACTAACACATAACAAACTTTTACTACCTTTACAAATGGTTCGCTTGCAATTAATTTAGCTTCATAGGTGCATTATCTGGATTTTGGTGGTTGTCTGTATTTACTGTAAAATAACAATTTTTTGTGTAAATTTAAGATTTCCTCCTCAACTAAATTTGGAATAGTTAAAATTTACTAAATGTTTATTTTTTCAAATATATTAATTTGTGTTTTGACACATTTAAAAATAAGATTTGTTGTTAGTAAAATTATCAATAGTGATTATGTAAATGTTTACACGGTCATTTTTAAATTAACAATTTAATAAAATAAATTTTTGCCTGCATTGGTGTATTTTTTTTTCCATAAATAAGCAGACAGGACTGCAAATTTTTCGTAGGATAGTGTCTTGAGTGTTGTGTCTGTGTTTCATTTGAAAGGCAATAAGTGTGAAAAGAAGTCGTGATGTAGAGGTGTGATCTTGTGATTTTTTAATGTCGATGTTGATATCAGTGTGCACATGAAGTGACTTGCCAACTGCTGTAACATAGGTCCCGCAGCGAGCTCAGCGTCACCATGGAGGACTCAATGACGTCCAGTCACATCGGCTCACAGTCGGGTTCGGAGTCGGGTCTCCTGGGCTCCGTGAGCAGCCTGAACGACCAAGAGCAGGATCACGACTATCACCAGGAGGACATTGTGCCACAGTCGGGGAAAGTGGTGAGCTGAGTTGGAGTTACTGCTTTGTCGTGGCCATGCCCATACTAAAGTAGCCACAGTATTGCAGTATTTGTGATCGACAGGTTGTTGTTGAAAACGGGGTCCACTATTTTGAGGATGGCCACTTCTGGATGGAAGTTCCTGGCCTGCCAGAGTCTGAAGATGATGAAGATTTGGAGTATCCAATATCCGTTAAGAAGAGCAGCAAGGTGACCTTCAGTACTGGGCCTATTAAGGTTTGTATTTTCACACAAGCATACACACAAATAGAGAAAGAATTCTACAGTTACTAACAATACATTAAAACTATACCATCAAGTGCATGATTCATTTAATGGCATTCAGTTATGCAGGATGGATGGCATTAGGGAAAACCTGAAAAGTCAGGGAATTTTACATTTCTGGAAAAGTCAGGGAAATGTCAAGGAATTTGCTATAAGGATATTGCTAGCCACCCTGGTTACGTATATTAACTTAGTTCATTAATTGTTGGGCTTTTTATACCTATAGAATTTTAAGAAGAATTACTAACCTGGCTGGTAGCTGTTGCCGATGGGTGCAGTGAGTATGTGCCCTTGCAATTTAGATGTAACGTTCCACACCAAAGAAATGCTTTGTTACAAATCTTCAATTTGTTATTTATCTTCATAAGTAACGTATTTATCTATTAGATACTTACCAGATCATTGAAAAGTGTGTAACCTTATGTTAGGCATGAACAGGGCATTTTATCACATTTTAAGGGCTCTACCTGCCAAGCATCCATCCTCGGAGTTTAAATGGGGAATCAATGTTAAAGAAATTCCTTCTCAATGCATCAGTTTTAAAGACATCTGTTGCAAACAAAAAAAATATATTCAAGGCAACTTTTTCAGAGAATACTGCCACATTATACAATCTTAAAAAAATTATGAATCCATATTTTTTTTGTAAAATATAAATTTTAATGTTAAATTTTAGAAAAAAAAAAAAAACTAGTNAAAAAAACTAAACATAAAATTTGGCAAGAGTTCTTAACGTGCCAGTATTTCTTAAGAAATGTCATGTATAATATTTTTTGTTTGAAATGGCTATCTTTAAAATTGATACATTGAGTAGGAATTTCTTTAATATTGATTCCCCATTTAAATTCTGTGGCTGGAGACTTGGTGGGTAGCCTTCTTACGGGTGCTGATAGCCTGTGCCCATGACACTGCATATTTTGTCCACATGAGATGGTTTGAAGATAGTCAGAGTCTGGCAGTATTGGTCCACATGCTTCCTGTACCCTCACCTTTCTTGCAATGCAATGCCAGCTTGATACGTAGATGGAAGGTACGTTTCATCTACACATAACCCTTTACACTTTTAAGAGTTGCCATTCAATTTCAGTGCCAACATATCCTGTTGTTTGACTGTATTGTTTCAGTTTGTACCGTTAAATTACTGTAGTCAAGCCTTTAGGGTTTGCGAATAATTCCGAAAATAGCAATGCATGATTTCAGTCATGGACGTAGAAGTCATGGGGTTCATGGGGTCTGGACCCCCACTGGTGTTATAAGGACACTTACTGGAATTATGGGTCCCATGGGACTCTCAATCATACTATTATGGAGACTCCTTCTTTATAGGTATAACTTTTGTATCTCTGTTAAAATAACAGTGAGTTCAGATTATATTTTTTACTTATTCTTCAATATCAAACCTATAGCATTTGGGATGAGGCAAGCATCATGACATTGCAGGCTATGAAGAGTATACTACTATGGAAATCTGAAACATTTTCTCGTGTGTTAACACAATCACAAGAATAGGTGTTAGGCACACAATGCAAGGTTTATTATTATTATCATCATCAGCACTATTATTATTAAGTTATTAATTAGTTACTTAATTACCTATAGTGTCCTATAAATTTACTTTGCAAAAATGATATAATATTTAATTAAATTTACAGATTCACTTAAAAATAACAGAGTTAAGTGGTTAATGTATTTTTTTTTAAATTTTGACTGCAACATTTTCAAAACTTATTGTAACTCTATTGTAATATGTAGTGTGTATTTAAGTATCATGTAAGATCAGTGGCAGTAAATTATTAATTATTTCCTAAGGCTCTCTGTAAGTGCAATAAATGTACAAATGATCTAACATTAACAATCTTTTGGAATTCATAAAATTATATTGTGTCCTAACAAAAAAAAATAAAATCCAAGGTTCTCTTTGCTCTCTATATGGTGTAGGCGTAGAAGCCAAGAAGGTGTGATAAAAAAATCCTCTTTTAAAAGAATGGTTCCTTGCTGGAAAAAAAAAAATACTTTCAGTGCCCTTGAATGCTGTCTTTTATACTACATTTTCAGTGTTTTTAGGCACTACTTAATTTTCTTTTGGTGTTACTAAACTGACATGTATCTTAACTCAAGAACAGAATGAAAGCATTAAGAATGTCATAGAAGTTAATTTCTGTAAAAAGTATTAAATGTAACAGTAGTTCAATTATTTTCATTTTAATCACAGTAATCAAAAATAAAACATTCTAAAGTGTTGAGTTGAGAGGTCTTCGGTCAGCAGTTGACAGTGAGCTTTAATTGAGTGCTGGTAAAGGTGAAATGTAATGAATCTGGATGAGCGGCAGAATGGAAGGACTGGGAAACAGGAGTACCCCAAGAAAACCTGCCGACTAGCAGTAACGTCCACCACATTTCCCACATTTGGAAGAAGTCCCTAAGGAAATGTTTCCTTCATCAAAGGACCATGTAGTATTTATGAAAATCATATTGTATTATATAAGTATAGTATATAGATGTATGTGTGTCACATTGTAGTCTCACAATAATAGAAACTATCCTTTATTTCTTGGTAAGATATTTCCTTTTATGTGCTCACCTCACTTTGAATCCATCTTGAAAATTTTTCCTAGAGCATAAACAATACTTCTAAAAAAATGATTTTATGTTATTATTTTGAGAGAATTTAGCACATGAAACAGCAAGTCACCAGAACGAACTGTACTTATTTTTTTTAAGAGGTTGCTTCTTAATGTTTAGGTGTCTCTCTCTCTGCTCTTTTTTTCTCTCTCACTTCTCTCTCTTTTTCTCTTGCTCCTCTCTCTTACATCCCCCCTCTCTCTCTATATATATACACACACACACATACACATACATAAATACATACACACACACACAAAACCTTAATTTTATGTACTTTAGCAAACTGAAATTGGCAAATATCTGATAAACACACACGTGGACTAATGACAAATGCATAGGCTACAAAAAATACTTTTAAAACTGTACTAAAAGTCAATCGTTCTAGTAAATATTGGTTATCATAAGTGGGCTTGAACGNCTCTCTCACTTCTCTCTCTTTTTCTCTTGCTCCTCTCTCTTACATCCCCCCTCTCTCTCTATATATATACACACACATACACATACATAAATACATACACACACACACACAAAACCTTAATTTTATGTACTTTAGCAAACTGAAATTTGCAAATATCTGATAAACAGACACGTGGACTAATGACAAATGCATAGGCTACAAAAAATACTTTTAAAACTGTACTAAAAGTCAATCGTTCTAGTAAATATTGGTTATCATAAGTGGGCTTGAACAAACTGTGGACTAACACCCGATGTGTTTAGGCACAAAATAGTATAGGTCTACAGAGTTATCAACCTCTTACTATAGNAAACTGTGGACTAACACCCGATGTGTTTAGGCACAAAATAGTATAGGTCTACAGAGTTATCAACCTCTTACTATAGTTCAACCCCATGTAAATAAATCGTGTATGACATTAGAACTTCTTACCTGAACTGTTATAGTTAAAATTCCAAGTATTTATGCTATATAAAATGTGATACTGGTTGAAAGTATAGCTAACATGTCCATTATGCACTTGAAAACACTGTCATTTTAATAACGAAGGAAATGCTTTTATATAAGTTTGTGTGCATTCTTTGTGGGCGAGTCACACAGGAACTTTTATCACATAATATATACATCATTGCTTGATGAAGGTGGAGGGGAGGGGGGACTCCAAACACATTGCCAGAAAGTTTCATACCTGCCATGCATAAACGGTACAGTAATTAAAAATTAATAACAAAGAAAACAGCACCACAAGGGAATTAGAATAATAAATGGTTACAGTAGTTCACTGTGAAAATAATTTTTAAATAAAAAAAATGCTAAACTGACATTTTTTACTAAAACAAAATAACAAACATTACGTTGCTCATATATATCTACCAAGTCTTGTTTAGAACATCACAAGGTGAGTTGGAGTTCTGTATTTATGTGAAAAATACTTACAAGCGGAAATGGTTAGAAGTATAAAGTAGCAGTGACACTGTCTTTTAAAAATTGATCATTTTACTGAAAAGGCTACTTTATTTTCAACTTTTAACAGAAACCTTATAATTTATTTTGTATGCACTACATTCAAAAAGTGCTACCAACATTAATACACATAATATGTAAGTATTGATGCGTGACTGCCTTAAGGGCTGGAGCGCGTCTGCATCTACTAGGTTTTCTTAGTTTTGTGTCAGGCCAGACACACAGGCTTAGAGGAGCAGAACTTAATGAGGCGGGGTCTGCAATACTTGACGCTTGGCCCTGATTGTGCCCTTGAATAGAGTCGGGCGGGTAGGCCGCCTGCTCGGCACGAAGTCTAGCTTAGCGAGTCTGGGCTTACGGTTGTTTGACTTCGGCATGGTCGCTGGCTTACCTCTGACGTACCTTACTGCCGTGGGTTGAGCGCTCATTGGCGTGGGTCCTGGTTGGGGTCTCCCAACCCAGTTGGCTGACGGTGGCGGCATCTGCTGGTTGAATCCGGCAAGTGGTTGGTTCCACAGGTGAAGACAGGCGTCCGGCTCGCTGTCGGTGGCTGGCGAGGTGGTTCGGCGTCGTCGGCGAGTCCGACGCCCAGTACCAGGGGCAGACCCATGCAGAGGTACTGGACAACGGGGTGAGCAGCTCCAAGGGTCTTCACCAAGGGGCCAAACAAATTACAGGGGGAACTGAGAGGTGAGGCCTCAACAGTTGACGGGCGGCGTGAGCTTGTTCCCGAGGGGCTAAGTAGCTGAAGCTGGGGAAGGTTGTTAAGTAGTACTTGTCTCTCGGCAAGGATAGTAACTGTCCTTCTGTCGCTCCACTTACTTCCCCTTCTGTGGGTGAACTGCGTTTAGAAGGGAAAGGTACTATGGTTCACATCTGCACTAGTGTGGCAGGCAACGATACACCTAGCTAAGTGTAGCCCAGAAGGGGTAGATCCCTCCTTGTGAGGTCTGGCACTCCTTCCGGCAGGTCTATACGTGGTGGATGGAGTGGGTTAACTGACAAGGGTGATCTAGCCTTTTTGTCGTGTGTCTTGCTAGTGGTTGGGGGCTCTACCGTACATGAGCACCAGGTGCCTTTGCGTACCTGGTCCACAGTATGGGTGTCTGTCTAATGTGTGGTGTTTTGGGTACGTTAAGTCCTTTTAGTGGACAGGCCGCAGTCTTGCTCTAGATTCGGCAAATCAGTTCACAAACCGTGTTTCCGTGCCTCTCCTTTGCGGGGTGACACTTACCAGAAAGGACTATGTACAGATCACTCAAAAAGGAACAGACGGCGGTTAGACTGTGAACGTGTTTTATTCTGTCCAGTATAGAACATGGTGACCCCAACTTTTCTGTTGTGAATCAAAGCACTAATTAACTTATGGAAGGTGAAAGCAAACGACAGGTGAAGGGGCCTGTCAGGCTTGAAGGGCCTGCCTGAAGGGCATGGTTGAAGAGCAAGAGCAACAAATTAGTTAGCCGTCAGAACTGTGCCCTAACTGAAGTTGTGTTGTCCTGAAAGGACCGAAGGATGGATTTGTGGTGTGTGAATTGACTGCAAGTGTCAAGTGTGGGGGGAACGACGACTCTTCGGGGCTGCAGCACGTGTTGAAGAAGTCAGGCATTGGTCCACTGGTGATAGCTGGGCGTTTCCTCACGAGGTGGAGAAGAGCAGACAGAGCAGAGAGCCTTAGCACGTCTGGTGCTAAGGCGAGCAGCTGTTATCAGCTGACGTTTTTTGTCCTTTTGTGCACCTGGCCATGGGGTGTCTCAGGTTTCTTCGGGGCAGCTTTAGCGGGGTGGCTCTTCCCTTCGTAGGGGGCGCTGCACTAACTGCGATATCTCGGGGGAGGCTGGGAGAAGGGTTTTCCTCGTATGTGAATGGTATCAGCTACTCGAGCTTAGGGGCAACTTCACTTACGTTTTCAGCTGGTCTCCCTTCTCCCAGTATTATGTTAGGCGGGGGTGATTTATATTACTCTCTTTTTTGAGGTGCATTCCTCTCTCCGGATATCTGACTTTTGTATGGAGGCGGAATACTGGTCTGGATGGCTGCCATTCAGGGTTCGTATGTGTTCTGGGGCACGTGGTGCATCACGTGTCAGTATGTTTCAAATTAGTAGGTGGCAAGCACTGCAAATAGTGTGATCTACTGTGCCACTGGTACAAAGTTGGTAGTTCTGCCAGTCATCCATCTATCAAAAATTAGCCTTTGTGGCTGGCTCAGATGCAGTATATCCTATTTCCATGGCTATGTCTGTCAGCTTAGTCTCACCACTGCTTTGTCTCCAAGTCATGAAGGGTTCTGTAGTTGGATATATGTATGTAGTTCAACCCCCTGCACCTTGGGTATTCACCCCCACCCTCCCCTGTTGATAATCCAGGACAAACTGTTGGCTAGTAGTGTAGACATTTTCTCATAATGCAAATATGTGAAGAATAGTAAGTCTTAAGAAATCAGAAGTTAACTTTTGAAGTGGAGGAATAGACTCTGAATATCAAAAAATAGCTTGCTGCGACCATTGCTTCTCAGTCGCTCGGAGTGGAAGATCCTTGGCACCGCCTACCAGCAGCCGAACCCAGTAAGAGGGTGCATGTCAACATAAGCACATATTAGGTGACGTATGCAGGCAGAATGTGAGCAGTTAGTTGAATGCTGAAATCCAACGGCACACGTGCACACTGCCATCACCACACACACGTCACATGCCCTCTCATAGAACACTGACTTAGCAGATGCCTCATGCCCTTCACATTTTTCAAGGCGCGAGCTACGTGACTGGTACTCGGGAACTATTGTTTCCAGCAATGGAGGTAATGCTAATTGAAACAGTGCACTAACGGGACTTTTTATATTATGTCAAGTNGAACTATTGTTTCCAGCAATGGAGGTAATGCTAATTGAAACAGTGCACTAACGGGACTTTTTATATTATGTCAAGTCACCAAACTACATGAGAGTCATCGCACTTTCCATTTTGTGCTGATTGCATAAATCCATATATTTATTTAGATGACCATTGCATCTGCTACTAGGATTGCGCTATCATTTTTGACATCTTCCTCACTTTTCGATGGACAGGCTGTTCATGTTAAATTAAGCAATTTTGAAAGCCCGGCTTAGCATCTAACTTTCCCTCATTGTGTATACTTCTGTCTTATGTAAAAGTTACATTGCTATCCATGACCTAATGACAATTTGTGTGTCAGTCAAGTTAAAACGTAAAATTGTTGGGTACCAAAATTTGTTACCAATATGCCGTTTCACCCTTTAATGTGTATAATGCAGACAGAAACAATCTTGATTTTCTCTCTAAATGTAAACATTACACTCGCAGTACAAAATAAAGACTTGCAAGTACTTTCCTTAACTGGGAACCTGCTTACCATTGTGTATGGAAGTATGTACCCGGTTAACAGGAAGTGAATTTTTTGAAGGTTGATTTCAAAATTTCTCTCTTTACCATGAACCTCCTATAGCCAGGGCCGTCTTAGGCCCCTTCCTTGGGCACCTAGAGTTTGGGGCCCTTTTAGAAAGCCAAAAAAAAAACTGTGAATGAAAACATAAGAATGTACTTTTGTTTAGGTAGTGACTTTATTGAATACTATGGTTAGCTTTATACAAATAAAATATAAGTGAAGTGATTATTGTTTTGGGAATTGGACTTACTTTGATGTTAAAGGTTTCTTTTGAGATTTGTGTTGTGCAAAATCTTCTATTATGTCCTCAAAGTCCAATTATTGAAGGATATCACTTTCTATGCACATGATTGACAAATTAGTAAGTGGTTCTTGTAACATAGTNCAAAGTCCAATTATTGAAGGATATCACTTTCTATGCACATGATTGACAAATTAGTAAGTGGTTCTTGTAACATAGTTAATCATTTTTTATTATTTTTAGCAGGGAAAATGATTGCTCTCCACTACAATTGGTGACCATTGGGTAAAGGAATATCCTTGAAGCAACTTCCACATTCGGGAAAGTTTCTTCTAATTTATCTGTCTTTATTAGATTATGTAAGGCGGAGATACTCAAGTCTGCTAATTCATTAGCAAGGTGAAAACTAAAACGTTTGTTAATTTCCTTGTATGATTCCGATCGTTTCTTTAAATGGGTATCCAATGTATCGATTATAGGAAGAAATGTTTCTATACAAAATTTTTCTTTGCCATTCAACTGCACAGTCTCTGATGGTCCTTCCACAAAAGTGATGCATGTGCTGCGAATTCTTTGTCTTTGAGAATTATCTTTACAGTCAGTATTTGGATTTTTTTCTTTGGCAACCGATTCGTACTGATTGAAATTACTGCATGTGCTACTGATATAATCGGCAAGAGATGCAAAAAGTTTTGTTGCAACGTCCTTTGTCATGGTATTATTCTGTAAGCTTATGCTTGTTTTATTGATAATTGCCAAAATGTCATTCCATATCTCTGTTAGGAGAATGGTCTCCAGTTTTTCAATTTTTTTGGCAAGGCTTTGAGCCTCGTTTCTTGTTTCTCCTGGTTGATTGGTGTTTCTGGCAATTGATGTTAAAGCTTTAAAAATATGACTGTAACCATTACGCAAACCGTTAAGTGCGTCAGCGTGTGCAGACCATCTGGTTTCAGAGAGGGACCTCAGAACTTTATTTGCACCTAAACATTCTGTCAAAATTTTCCATTGATTGTTGGAACCCGAGAAAAAATTGAACAATGTTTGGGTGAATTGGATGTATGCTACTGCTTCCCTGAAACACATCCAACCGCCTGAACACCTACTAAATTCAGTGAATGTGTGGCACATGGGACAAAAATTGCAAATTCACATTTTTCTTTTATTCTTGCCTGAAGACCAGAATACTTCCCAGCCATATTTGATGCATTATCGTAACTCTGCCCACGACATTCCTTTATTGGAATATCAAGGCTTTCCAAAAAGTTTAAAACTGTATCTGCTATATATTGAGCCTTATGCTCCTACATAGGTAAAAATTGCAAAAATCTCTCAATAGGCTCTCCGTCTTTTACGTACCGAGTGATGAAAGTCAGTTGCTCAACGTGGGAGAGATCTGGTGTCGAATCCACGCTTATTGAGTAGTATTTCACTGCTTTTAGTTCGTTAACAATTGTCGCTTACACTTGCTGTCCCATTATATTTATAAATTCATTGCAAACATATTTGCAGACAAATAGGATGTACTTCCTTTTCCACGCTTTCCGCAGTTTTCCATATGATCAGCAAGAAAAGGGTCAAATTCACTTATTAGTTCTAAGCATCCCAAATAATTCCCGTTATTTTGAGACCCGAAAATTTTATTATCACCACGAAACCCAAGTCTCCTTGAAGCCAAAAATTTCACAACTGCAACAATTCTTTTAAGTACATTCTTCCAATAATTGGCTTGTGCACTATATTGGAAAAGCAATCCACTATCAACTCGTCCAGTAGTTTTGCTTCTTGCAACATAATTCATTATTGATTGCCTGTGCTGTAAACTGTTCTCATATTCCATTAAGTTAACTTATATGCTTCCAATCTTTATATCCACTAGAAGAACTCAAACTATTGCCCGTAGTATTATTAAAATGACGGCAGCAATAACAATACACAGATTTCTTGGACGGCGAATATAGGAGTCACTTTCTTTCCACACACTCACCATTCGTCAATTTGCGAGTGAAAACATTCCTAGTCATGTTTCTAGTTTTTGTTTTACCGCTTAGATCAGGAAAACTTGTGGAAGTTTCGGAGAAGTCACCATCTTTATTTTGGAAAAACTCTGGCCTTTTGCGAATCCAAATATCGCGTACTTCTTCCGTTAAAATCTCATCACAGTACGTACCAGGGTCGTAAGATATATTTTCTGAAATACTTGTAGTTGGAAAGTCGCAGTAGCTTGAACTGGAAGATCCAGGCTGTAATGTGTGTGTGACTGTCTTTAAATCTGAAACTGATGAACTCGAAGCACTAATTTTATCTTCTACGTCAAACGTGGACCCTGTTTCTGAGATTGAGATTTAGAGGCATCTTGAGAGGATGAGGTTGAAGAGTCAGTCTGTCTGTTAGTTTCTTCAAGTGTAAAAAATGAGGTTAGTTAGGTAGTTTGTTGATATTTTCTTTTTGAGCTGTAAGTTTTTTTCTTTTTTCTGAACCACTTACATATGTTCTTTTCGACATAATTAAACAAGATAACAAAACTACACACAAGACTTTTGTAAAGATACTTTATAATTTATATTAAGTAAGGAAGTAAACAAAACGAATCGTTTAAGTTTGAAACATCAGGGGAATCCCGATCCAATCGACAGCGTCGACATCTATGTATACGTGCGTGCGTCACCTACACATTGTAACCACGCACCGTAGGTAGCGCTAACGTAGGTGACCACTAGATGGCATAGTTTCGCCTTGATAACCAAGTTGACAGTAAGTTGGCGTAAATCTACTGCCGCACACTAGCGCAACCTAATGTCATAATGACTACAAAAATTTAATGTGCAAGTTAAACAACAACGACAGCATTTTGAGGCCCCCATCAGGCTGGGGGCCCTGGGCTCGTACCCCACGTGTCCTTATGGAAAAGACGGAACTGCCTATAGCTGAGCTGCTCAACTCTGGCTGTTGTATGACTGCAGACTATAGCGTTGTGATGTGAGAGTAGTGTGCGTATTTCTGGTACAAGTTGTTACTTACGTATTGATGCAAGTGATGTGAATTCATGTGGCGTGAGGTTATTGTGTCCCGACCTTGATGCACAATAAAAGACTTATACAGTACAAGAAGAACCTGGTGATGTTGAAGATGACGAGTGACGTCTTTTGGAATAGAAACCTCGCTGACCCACTTTGCGAGCGTGTCTCAGTCGACACGCGCCACGAGGCAGGTGGCAGATTGCAGTACACGTGTCGCTGAGGCGTAGGCCTCCCCCTTCACCCCCCTATGCCTCTAGCAGGTCCGTGAGATTTGTTGAGCACGGAGGTTTCACAATATAGAAAATAATCATGCACAGTTCGCCTAAATTCAGAAAAACACGCACCGCGGAAGAAACNGTGTTTTGGAAGGCATTGTTCTGCATCCTACCCCCTCACCCCCTCCCCCCCACAAGACGACACGTGCCGACAATTAAAGGTGGAGGTTGGCGAGCATAAAAACCCCTTTTCGAGAGAAGTGCGGGATCAGTTGATTATTACCGCGCAGAGAGTCAGTCAGTCGGTCGAGAGGCCGGGAGATCGGACTCTCGGCCACAACAGTACCTCAGTACAGCAGTACGTCAGTAGGCACGGTAGGACAGTTCATTATCACAGCGCCGAGGGAAAAGTTGCGTCAAGGAATCGCGAGAAGATGTGAGCACGAGTCCGAGCCGCAGTCCGCAGCCGACTACATACGCGGGCCTTGTTCCAAAGGCCGCCCAACTCGCCGGAGCTCATCCCCAGATGACAGCTTACCAGCACCCGCAGCAGAGATAAGTATAGAGTACGCCGTCCGGAGAAGCCCCTCCACTACGAAGTCACCCCAGTTAATACGAGTAGCCAAACTTAGAGTACCACACCTTGGAAGTGTTTCTGTAGATTGTTTGTGTTAAACTCAAGACAATATATTCGTCCTTCAAATCGAAACAGCCAAAGTCTACATTATTACAAACCCCTTAACCTTCAGGCATCATATAGTCTGTGCCTAAACACATTAACTCTGACCCTATAAGCCACCATGTCTTCCACAGTGGCGTAGCGTCAAGTTAAATTTGGCGACCAACTGTGGGGCCCAGCAGTAGCATCAGTGTAACATTAACTAGTGTAACAGTAATTTACTTCAAGTTAATTTGGCGCCCGGACGTGGGACCCAACGCTATTTAGTGTAAAATACGTCAAGTTAATTTGGCGCACAACTGTGGGGCATAGACAAGCCCACGTCAAATATAACTTTGACAAGTTAAAACTTATTTTTTCAGGAAACACTAGTACCTAGGAATGTTTGGAAATGCTTGCGGACTCTTGAAAATTTTACGTTATTTTAGTTGGAAAATGTTTTGGAGCAGTCAGTTTTCGAAAATTACCGTAAGCAGGGGTGGCTTTGGACATGAGGTGTGACTTTGGGACACAGGATTTTTCACTGCTATTTATATTTCCTTCCATTTCGAATAGGCTATTTGTAATGCTCAGTCATTCAATTGTCATCACTGAATGTCTGAAACACCCCACTAAAATATGGGAACATTTAAATGTGATTTTTGTGTCACAAAATCCAACTTGTCACAAAGTGATCCCAGCTTACGGTATGTCAGCAGTTTTAACACATGTTAAAGTCATAAATGGAAATTTATCTTAATACATATAAATTTTGGATTAACATACTGCTTAAATTGTATATGTGGTGAGTTTGTTAAAAACAACTTTTTATGGTTACTTGAGGCCTGTGTGAGATGAGTAGTTTTTAAATGACTATNTGTGGTGAGTTTGTTAAAAACAACTTTTTATGGTTACTTGAGGCCTGTGTGAGATGAGTAGTTTTTAAATGACTATTATGTAGGTTTTGTAATCACCTTTTTGTATACCTCCTAAGAAGTTTACCATGACAGGTGTTTTTTAGCATTCAGTACCTTGAAAAACATCTTAGCAGATATCTGCTGTATGTGTAGAAATCTGTAAATGATAGGTTAATGCAAGTAAATACTGTTACAGGTTTACAGTACATTTTCCGTGACGGACTATGATCGTCGAAATGAAGATGTGGATCCAGTTGCTGCTTCTGCAGAGTACGAGCTGGAAAAGAGGGTTGAGAAAATGGAAGTTTTTCCAGTGGAGCTAACCAAAGGGCCAGAAGGCCTTGGTCTCAGTATTATAGGTAAAGTATTCTGCATTTATTCTTATTTTGTTTGCATTCTGTAATTTTCTTTGCCATTTATTCAAAGGATGAGCTATTTGATCAGAAAACCTCAAAATTAAATAATAACGTACTTTTGCAGCTCACACACATTTTCCTCTTACAGACTCTTCATTCTATACATATTTATGGAATGGCTAATAAGTTTGCTGTGAGAAGTGACACCCATTTTCCTGGTTCACTGTGTTATCAAAACCTGAATTCAGGCTGCCTGCGCAGCATCAACATGCCTTTGTACTGACTGGGTACTGTATGAGCATCCTGGCTGCACAGTAAGGATGGCTTTTGTTGCTCTACCCCCCCACTCACACTTGTGCTTGGAAGGATATTTAAACCGCCACGCACAGCCCTCTCAGGCAATTTTTTGGGCATCACACCCTAACTATACAGCAGTCTTTGGACCCTGTTGCTCATCACATTCTTGAGATATGCCACCATGAGATCCTTCAGTGAAACCTTTGTTACTGTCACATTAGAGAGTTCCATACTGCAGTCAACCAAGTTCTGGCTGCTGTCCGAGCCAGGCACTTTGGCAGAAACATCTTAGGGGTCACTGTGCTAAGTCAACACACTTGTTCACCCAGTGTGTCCCAACTTCCTTCTGTTTTNGCAGAAACATCTTAGGGGTCACTGTGCTAAGTCAACACACTTGTTCACCCAGTGTGTCCCAACTTCCTTCTGTTTTGTGGACTACAACTGCAGGGTCAGGTGCACGAAGGCTCATAGAATCTCAAAAACCTACTTGAAAGTCTACTGACAGCTGATCCTGTTTCCAGCACTGCCACCTGTTAGTCAGAATCTGTTTGTATCATGTTTGAAGAATCCTGAGCTAAACTATTGTCCTTGGATGACCTTTCGCTTGATTCCTCCAATGTGATGCTCCTGTCACCCTCAGCCACTTATTTCACAACTATTAAAAGTATTCCTGTGACCTGAATTTCTCCAATCTGTATACTGAGGTATACCCTAACCCCCAGGGTGAGTGTTTTAGCTAACCCACATTGTACTGTCAGCTCCACATGCCTGCAGTGCCAGCAGCTGGCTATAAATGTTTTTGATAAGTGAAGAGATGTTGAGCTAGTGAGTCCTAGATGAATACATATCAGCAAATATTGACTCTTGACATACAAACCAACAACTGCCATCCATCCCACCTTAACATGGTGAACCCTTTGTATTCATTGCCATTGCTGACCCTATGTCATTAATAATCCTACATCAAATCTGTAAATATCCATAGGTACATCAGCCTTTGAAAATACAGAGATGTCTGATGTTAAACAAAACTTATAGAAAAGCTATCCAGTGGGTTGAGGAAGCCATGTAAGCAGTACTTCACTTTGCCTTTGTAAGATTAAGTTTTCATGACCCAAGTTATCTCCATTACTGACCTTTCTAAGCTATCAAATAAGGAGTAAGAGGGCTGAACCTTAAGGCCTCCACTGTCTCTACTGAGTGTTCGGATNTAAGCTATCAAATAAGGAGTAAGAGGGCTGAACCTTAAGGCCTCCACTGTCTCTACTGAGTGTTCGGATGAAGCAGGATTGCAGGCAGCAAGTAGCCATAAGTGGGAATTTGTTCATTACACCATAATCAGACACTTGACCAACTGCTTAACGAACCTGTGGGATCAAGATGGTTGTAGTTGTATGCTTGTTCCTGACCCAAGCCATTCACTCACCAGGAATCAACATCTGGAATGTAGTGACAAGGACTTGAGAGATAAAACAACTGCCACCCTTATTTGTGATCAGTGACCATTCCAGAAGGTAATGCACCCGAAGTGTGAGGCCACCACGGTTCTGTCAACAAGGGCTTCAGTCAAGCCAAAAAGAACTGAGTAAATAGTAAGAGGATCAGCTGATACGACCCCTGGTTATATTTTACACAACACTTGCTAGCCTTTAGACCCTACTGCACTTTGGCCTTCTTGGGAAAGGGATCAAGAATATCCTTGGTCAGTGTAGCTGTTCTCAAACTAACCCCATAGCTTGTCAGAAAACAAAGCCCCACTCTGGTATTCCTCAATACTCTGGGATACTTGCAGCATAATTCTGAGACCTGTCAATCACTCAGGGCACCCATGATCGAGTTGAGGCATGACTTACACCCTTGCTGTCTCTCCAAGACAGCACTGGAATTGTTTCACTGCTTTCTTTGGTTTGTCTGTCATTGACAAATGGTTCTGTCCAGACTCATTCCTGCATTGGAATTGACTAGCATGAGTTATCTTTTACACTAGTTGTCAACTCCAGAAGTTCTCTCTACTGGCAGTTGTCTTTTCCAGGGGTAGCCTTTGCTGGGAGATGCCTCTTCAGGGGTTGTTTTTGCTAGGGGCTGTTCTTCCAGGAATTGCCTCTTCCATGTGTCTCTGCTAGGGGTTGTCTGCCAGGAGTTGTCTCTGCCGTGGGTTGACTATCGGGGTTGTCTGTTCCGGAAGTCAGTAACAACCCCAATAGGTATTTCAACTTATAAATTTCCTCCTTGTTCTGTGATGGTCACTTTTTATCGCCATAAGATTATCACCCCTTAGACCCACTTATATGTTGGTTGCTTGAACCTGCAGGACTCTTCACGCAGTCACACAATTCACTGTTCCAGACCTTTGCACTGTACCTTGTCATTCTGTTACCAGTCATTTCTTCACTTTGGAATTCTAGACCATCTATCCCAGTAGCTTGAGAGCCCAGGAGTCCAATCTGCCCACTAAACTGATTCAACCATAATTGCCGTAGTTCGGACACATTTTGGGAGGAAAATATCTGTAGTTGGTGGTTCATACCAGGTTACAAAGATTCTTATCTTTCTTTAGTTGGTTTGTTTCCAAAATAAATGTTTATCTTGGCATCAGACCACCTTTATTAACTATCAGCCTGTCAGAGTTGTGCTGTGAAAGCATGCTATAAAACTGCTATATGTATTGCATATTTTCTCTCTGGAGAGAGACGGAGGGGAGGGAGGTAATGGGAGTGGTTTGCTAACTCCTTAAATCCTAGCAGTGGTTGCGTTTGTTCTGTCAACAACACGGAGCAGGCAAGACAGTGGCTAAATTGAANAACTCCTTAAATCCTAGCAGTGGTTGCGTTTGTTCTGTCAACAACACGGAGCAGGCAAGACAGTGGCTAAATTGAACAGACTGGCGCCATGTAGCAAGTGCAACGTGTGTGCATGTGTGCATGCAACTGTGTGTGTGCGTGTGTGAATGTGTCTGTGTGCATGTTAGTGTGTCAATCCAGTATATAGCTCCAAAGTGATCTTGGTAAACCAGTTATTTGTATGCTCTAGTGTGTATTTTTAATTCAAGTTTCTTTTTTTTTATGTATCTTTCATGTTATTCAGTGCAAATAATTATATCAAAAACTGTNAACTCCTTAAATCCTAGCAGTGGTTGCGTTTGTTCTGTCAACAACACGGAGCAGGCAAGACAGTGGCTAAATTGAAAAGACTGGCGCCATGTAGCAAGTGCAACGTGTGTGCATGTGTGCATGCAACTGTGTGTGTGCGTGTGTGAATGTGTCTGTGTTAATGTTAGTGTGTCAATCCAGTATATAGCTCCAAAGTGATCTTGGTAAACCAGTTATTTGTATGCTCTAGTGTATATTTTTAATTCAAGTTTCTTTTTTTTTATGTATCTTTCATGTTATTCAGTGCAAATAATTATATCAAAAACTGTNGTATTTTTAATTCAAGTTTCTTTTTTTTTATGTATCTTTCATGTTATTCAGTGCAAATAATTATATCAAAAACTGTTTTTAATAAAATAAATTTTTTTGACATTGTGATATTTTTGTCAAAATTTTCTTATGTATATATTCACTATATTTTATTTAAAAATCTTTTTATTTTTTACAACTCATACTGTTTGTCTGGGCTAGATGGGGTTGCACTTGTTTGAACAGGTTTGCGGAGGTTTGCCAAGGAGAGGGGAAACTAGTGCTTTTGCAGCTTTGGCTGTGTTGCAGCATCTGACGTGAAAAACTTACTAAAACATGTATTTGAAAGGGGAAAGATTTTGGACGTTATTTTAATGCAAATTTAGTTTTTAAAATACCAGATTTAGTGGTGTTGGTTTTCTTATTGGAGGCTCATAAATTATTACTAATAGGAATTGCGGATCAATCAACCATAATTTATCCTTATATGCATATTTGCATTACAATTTTTTTACATTTGTGCAATGAAGATAACATAGAGCATTATCATAGGTTAAAAAAAATCACTTTTTAGTGTTTTTAAGTTATTTGTAACTCGTGTTGAGGTTCCTGGACTGTGGATTTTTCTGTCGCATTCTTACACGAGTGGCTTTGATTATAGTTTTATAGAGAAAAACANGAGGTTCCTGGACTGTGGATTTTTCTGTCGCATTCTTACACGAGTGGCTTTGATTATAGTTTTATAGAGAAAAACAGAGAAAAACATTGAATTCCGGAAATAAAACTATTCTTATATTTGCTTTCACAATTTTGCTTTTATCATTGAATTATAATTTTATTCTTAATCTGCATGCTATCTGATACTTAATGCATTGCTGTTATTCACTCAACCTAAATGATGATAACCTAAAATTAATTATTTTTNGCATGCTATCTGATACTTAATGCATTGCTGTTATTCACTCAACCTAAATGATGATAACCTAAAATTAATTATTTTTCTTCCCATTAGCTGAAAACTTAAATTATTAATTTAACACTTGGTTTATATATTTTTGGATATAAATTGTTGGTCACGGTTTCACAGATAAAATAATGTATATCACCTCAATTTGGTTTTATCTCGTGTTTTAACTAACATTTTGTTGTTAAGCGGTGTATTAACTTGCATTTCTGTGTTATTTTGGTTTTATTGCTATTCACCATATAATCTTGGCTATAATATTTCGACATGCAGATCAAAGATATAACTGGAAGAGTAGCATACTACACTGGTATCAGCCAAAAGTCTGTCTTAAGGATAAGGAAACAGTACAAAGAGCACCTAAACACACAGTAAACTCCTCCTTGGGTGGGTGGAGGAGATGGAAGAGATGTAAAACGTACTTCTAATAAAATACATAAAATACTTACATAGTTTCATCCTGTAAGTATTTGCTTTTATGATGGTGTTACATCTAAATGACATAACACGTATAATCTGAATATGAACATAAAGCATTCAGAAAACAATTTTTCCATATCTGAGGCCTATAAGCATGGGAGTGGTATTGCAGATCCAGACACGTGTAGGACATGGTTGACCGTCTTTATTCATGAGACTGGGAATTTGTGTGTGGTATTTCCAAGTCGTCTTTATCAGACACTTTATAAAATCCTTTAATATTACATCTGTAGCATATTTCCAGTTACCACAAGTAAAGTAAAATTATCTTAAGTCATTAGTTTTTTGTTCTGCATCAACATAAAAATCTTGTTTTAAATAACAAACGANGTAAAGTAAAATTATCTTAAGTCATTAGTTTTTTGTTCTGCATCAACATAAAAATCTTGTTTTAAATAACAAACGACATGGTATTAAACTAAGCTTTCACCCATGCACCAAAATTGTAATGTAGAATATCTGCTTACGTGTGGACGATTTTGTGCTGGGATTGGTCTAAATGTGAACCATGCTTTGGTGTGAAATCATCCAACAAAACCTTGGAAAATGTTTTTGTTTANACTGGGATTGGTCTAAATGTGAACCATGCTTTGGTGTGAAATCATCCAACAAAACCTTGGAAAATGTTTTTGTTTAAGAATTAAGATGACCATGCCATTACTAATGCTGCCCACTTCAGCACCTAGCCATGTCCAGCCGCATTACTGTGGGACTAGGGAGCTCAAGTGCCACGACATATGGCGTGAACAGTACTATATTTATTCCTCATTCCATTCATTTCCATACAATTTTCGAACTATGTATGGTGTGGTATTTTTATCTACATACCAAGTTTTGCATTAACTTTTTTTTTGTCCGACTAGGAATGGGCGTTGGTGCGGATGCAGGTCTGGAAAAGTTAGGAATTTTTGTGAAGACCATAACAGACCAAGGAGCCGCAGCNTGGGCGTTGGTGCGGATGCAGGTCTGGAAAAGTTAGGAATTTTTGTGAAGACCATAACAGACCAAGGAGCCGCAGCTAGAGATGGCAGAATTCAGGTTTGTTGGAATGTTTCATGACCTGCTGTTTGCACTGAGCTTCTGTTGGTGGAGAGANTAGAGATGGCAGAATTCAGGTTTGTTGGAATGTTTCATGACCTGCTGTTTGCACTGAGCTTCTGTTGGTGGAGAGAAGACCTGATACACTCTCTCATACAGGTCAACGATCAAATAATCGAAGTGGATGGGAAATCCTTGGTTGGAGTAACGCAGGCATATGCTGCATCTGTCCTGCGCAACACATGTGGCCTTGTGAAGTTTCTTATCGGCAGAGAACGAGATCCGGAGAACAGTGAAGTGGCACAACTTATCAAACAGTCATTGCAAGTAAGATACGCAGCTAGTTTTGTTAATGCGATAGTTAATTTTTTAAAGTATGTAGAAAAATACTGTTAAAACTTGATGATGTTGTGTAACCATTCTCAAATTTTAAGAAATTCCCAAAGTATGATGGCTTCACATATTTAATGTATTTATTTGAAATTTTTATTTCAGTTTGTTTACTAGTCAATTAAGTGTTAAGAGTAGTTACTTTCTTTGCTCATTGCAGNTATTTGAAATTTTTATTTCAGTTTGTTTACTAGTCAATTAAGTGTTAAGAGTAGTTACTTTCTTTGCTCATTGCAGAAAGGTAAAGTTAAGAATTTACATTTTTAGCAATTTTTAAGTCATGTTGCTAAGGACGGCACTTCCAAACTAGCGTTAAAGTTTGGAACAGATGTGATAGATGCATTAGTTTCTATTTGTTAGTGACACTTCTGGTGTTGCCTAAGAACATGATTATTTTTTTGGATAGGATGACATATAATTAAAATCAGTNCTGTTAGTGACACTTCTGGTGTTGCCTAAGAACATGATTATTTTTTTGGATAGGATGACATATAATTAAAATCAGTCATCATTGGTCAGCCACATACTACAGTTAATGTAACTGAAAATCTGCGTACTGTTCCTGTCTATAGGCAGAGTCACCAGAGGCTTATGAAGAATTTTTTTTGGGGACAATGGAAGGAAGTGGAGGGGTCAGAATTGTTGATGCTATCGCCCTTGGATATACACTCAATAAACAATAGTCAATACAATTATAAGCAGTTTATGGTTAATTGATCACTTATAAACCTTTGCAAAATGTCACTGCCCCTACCTGCATATAGTTTAACTGGCACAGCCACTGGCATGTGCCCAGTAAAATAGGTAATGGCAGAGGGAAAGTAGTTCAATGTTTTAACACTGAATTAAAAATACCAAGAAAATATTTGCGAACATTGAAATTATTTATTTTGCTTTCTATTTTTTTAATGATTATAATTTAAAATATTGTATAAAAAAATGAAATTATTTAATTTTTAAAATTTTTGCATGGACCGGCAATACATAGTTATCATTCCTCAGATACGTTAATAAAATTACTGTTTACATAGTTAAAAGTAAGTACATACAGTGCAACCTGTTATATGACATTTTTCAAGGGGTCAGTAAAATAAAAACATTTTACGCTGTAAAACTCTATAGGTAGGAAATAATATTAACCTGTAGGGACACATGAAGCAAAACAGACTTCTAATGTAGTAATTTTTTATATAAACAGCTAGTCAATGGTTATTTAAATTATTTTTGTAATAAATCACTCTTTAAAACACTTCGTATTACAGGTATTTTAAAAAAAGAACCTCAAGCACCCTTAAAAATATATTTATCATTAAAAAAACTGCGTATTATTTTGTCATGTTTCTTACTGCCACCTCTAAATATTTCTCCATTTGCACTAAACAATGATAATTTATTTAGTTACACCAATTTGTATGTATAAAAAGTTACATATAGATTGGAGGGTTTGAGAGTTTTGAAGGTGAGTTGGAAGCTTTATTCTATTATTCCCCCAAGTTCTTTAACATCATCATCTGAATAATGTGATTAACTAACAAATATCACTGATCTGAATTGCCTGGACCACAAAAGTATCAGCTAATGCATGTCTTTGTATGTACATGCACAATTAAGAACATTCTAGAGCCTGTAGAGGCTAGCCCACCAATCTGCTGTTGGATATATCTCAGCCATTTTCAGGACCATCACCTCTAAAATCCTTATACATTTTCATATTCCAAATATAAACTGTTTCCTCTATCTACTTGTAGCCTACACAGGAAATTAAATAAGCTTTATGGAGAAATGGCAGAACCATGAAAAAATAGTGTTATATGCAGGAATATGTTAGCTGCAGGAATGCTGAAACAGAATTATACTGCAATATTTGCTTGAATTTGTAACTTCACTAAAGAATTACTGTGCAATATTGCAATTCATAATAATGCATAGTTAAAAACTATTATTATAAACATTCTCATTAGGGGAAGGGGGGCTTGCAGTCCCCTCAGGCACAAACAAAAACCCCCCAGGATACACCCCAAAAGATTACCATGAATGAAAGGATACACTGGCATCACGGGGAGTCGGCCGTCCTATCCTTGTTCCCTTTAAAGCTGAGAAATATTTCATTTTATTAGATTCATAGGTGCACAGTACTCATATGAAAGGCCGAAATGTAGTAGATTCTGGATAGAGTAATTTTTTGAAAGGATGCACTATTTTCTGCTTTGTATGAGGGAAACCTTTATAACAGGGTAATTTTTCTATTAAAATAAACAGGTTTGAGTATTAAGTGAGTATTTTATCTTAACCAGGAGAAGTCAAAAGCTGGAATATTTGTACTAGGATGCAGGTCAGGCCTACCCACAGGGAGGAGCATAAAGGTACACTGTACCCAGAGTCAGATTTCCCATTAGGCTGACTAGCCCTAGGCCTAGAGCGGCACTTTCCAGGGGGCGGCATGGGGCAAAACATCTCTACTAATTCTTCATCACTGATGCTGAAGACAGCTGTGTTACTTTGCTTTCATCACAAGCTGTGACATGTAGGTGAGAACGTGTTGTGTTGATAATCTTTGCTTACAGGATACTCTCAAGATAAGCCGCACACAGCGCACATTTCATAGAGGTTTTTATTGATTTTCAACTTTTATGTTCACACAGGAAGTCGCTTGATAATTTTTTTTTTGTATTTAATTTCACAAAACTCCTGCTTACTTACACCGCAGTTTTATCGCAATGATTGTTCGCGGGGGCAGAGGGTTTGTACCTCCCCGTGCTGAGAGACTTGGCCTGCGGAGAGGCTTGGCCTCAGTAATGATAAGGGCAAAGGACAGTATGATTCAACTCTACTCACCTTCACAATAATTGCCTTAAATTGTTCTCTGTTTTTGACATGACATTAATTGTCTGGCTGGTGCAATATGGGCCACGTCATACTCACATTCTTTGTGCCAGTGTGCATATACGTTCATTTATTATGTCTTGTACTGCTTTTAACTATTAACATGTTCAAGCTTATAAGTGTGCAAGAGTTACATGTGCACCCGCATGTTTAAGTGTTGTGAGTTTTGTTGCCTGAGTATCGTGAATGAAATGAGTACCCAAATAGCTAGGTAGAGGTGCCCAATGCGATAAACTAAAAATAAGTTAAATAAGAAAGGAGTGGTACTCTTTTAAAGCAAATCCCTAAGATTTCTTTTTTTTTTTATACGTAACAGTGATATCCAATAGGATGAAGATGTTGCTGTGGCTGCAAGTGATAGCTACCAACAACAGCAGTGCTTGTGTCCATCAGCCTTCCTTTGATAGTGATGACTTCGTGGCTACTAATTCCATCATTTCCAGAAAAATGATTTTCTGTTCAAGAACAGCTAGTATCAATAATTATGTGAACAGTGACAATATCCATCTACATATTATTGATGAAGTGTGTGTACAAATTCAGTGGGACCAGATTATGCAACTCTCAATTATTAGAAGCTTGTGTTTGAACTCAGTAGAGATCTAGTCTTGTGGCAAATTAATGAAGAGCTATGAGGTTATATGGCTGTACATGGAATCGAACAAAAGTTCAATTCAAACTTCAACGTTTCAAAATGTAAGAATCTTGGAAAAGAAAGGTGTCTTTCAAGGCATATTTTTTCTCAGAAACCGCATAATGGGGAGAGACAAGTTAGGCATTGGCTAGTATACTTACCAACAAAGGGAATTGGTTTTTGTGCGACTTGCTTGTTATTTGATGGGGGAAAATGTATGTTTACTTCAGTGTTCAATGACTGGAAAAATGCTTCTAAAAGGGTACAAGACCACAAGAATTCACCTCAGCATAAAAATAACATAACAATGCTTAAACTCAGAGGAAATACTAAAACACGTGTTGATAAGAGGCGGCTCGGTGCACAATTTGAGTAAGAATACAACCAGAGGCACACATACCATGACTGGAAGATTGGAAATCCGACTGACGCTCTCACAGTCAGAGGCCCTGCAGACCAGCATGAAATAAAGAAGATGATTGGTAGGAAAGTTTAAAGAGTCTGCTGGAGTGTAGCATAGCCATGGGATAAGAGAGGTGCAAAGAATAAAAGAGAGTTGATGAATAAGAAATACCAAATTTAAATGAATTTTAAACTTTACCTTAATATTTTATTTAAGGTTGCAAGTAGGCCGCTAGGCTACCAAAGATATATAAAAGGACAGGAATTCAAGTACCCACAGTGTAGTACTTGCCGACAGGCACACATGCACAAAGGATGACACATTTTCCACGTGGTTGCCTGATTGCGATGTTTCGCTGGCTAAGCCAGCTTCATTAGACGGTGAGTTGTAAAACACTGCATGTCCTCTCTCTCTCTCTCTCTCTCTGTGCGTGCGTGTGTGTGTGTGTGTGTGGGCGCACACACACACACCTGTCAACAAGTACTACACTGTGAGTATATGAATTCCTGTCTTTTTTTTAATATCTTATTTACATAAGTTGTTGGTAAACATAAAATGCCACTATTGCGGTTCAGATTCGAACATTATCCTGAGAGTATTCCATATCCTCAGACCTCCTGGCAGCCCCTTTACACCCCCTTCCTCATTCAAAAAAAAATAAAATAATAAATTGAAGTCTGGATCCTCTTGTTTCCAACAGAGACCCCGACCTCTCCAGTCTGCCGCTGCATGCAATTGCAGTAAGTCCTAAATTAACTCACATTTGTTTAAAGGGAACTTGCTTTAACAGACCTTTCTGAACCACTATATTAGGCAGGCCGGGAATCACTTTCTTGGGCAGCCTGTATAATGTGCTACGTTTTGTAAACCTAGGCAATGCGCTGGATTATTCCGTACATCTGGAAACACCTTTTAGCTCCTCCCACCACCCCTTCCTGGTGACCTACTTTTCGGCACAGGCACACAAGGGCTGGAGAAAGGGGGTGGAACATATCACCTATCAAACTGTCAGAGTACATGCACAGCCACTGAAAACATAGAGCCACTATTTTTTACTATCGGGAAGGAACAGGAAATTAAACTATGTAAATTCCTACCAGTTTTGTGACTGGCCAATGCTCTTTCATCGTGGTGCGTTCTTAGAGTTACACTTTCAGAAATTACGAACGGTTATTAAAGTCTGCGTTGAAGNATATTATCCTGAGAGTATTCCATATCCTCAGACCTCCTGGCAGCCCCTTTACACCCCCTTCCTCATTCAAAAAAAAATAAAATAATAAATTGAAGTCTGGATCCTCTTGTTTCCGACAGAGACCCCGACCTCTCCAGTCTGCCGCTGCATGCAATTGCAGTAAGTCCTAAATTAACTCACATTTGTTTAAAGGGAACTTGCTTTAACAGACCTTTCTGTACCACTATATTAGGCAGGCCGGGAATCACTTTCTTGGGCAGCCTGTATAATGTGCTACGTTTTGTAAACCTAGGCAATGCGCTGGATTATTCCGTACATCTGGAAACACCTTTTGGCTCCTCCCACCACCCCTTCCTGGTGACCTACTTTTCGGCACAGGCACCTAAGGGCTGGAGAAAGGGGGTGGAACATATCACCTATCAAACTGTCAGAGTACATGCACAGCCACTGAAAACATAGAGCCACTATTTTTTACTATCGGGAAGGAACAGGAAATTAAACTATGTAAATTCCTACCAGTTTTGTGACTGGCCAGTGCTCTTTCATCGTGGTGCGTTCTTAGAGTTACACTTTCAGAAATTACGAACGGTTATTAAAGTCTGCGTTGAAGNATGCTCTTTCATCGTGGTGCGTTCTTAGAGTTACACTTTCAGAAATTACGAACGGTTATTAAAGTCTGCGTTGAAGTTTGTTTTGGTGTGTTAAAGTCATTTTTGTTAAAGTTTTCATAGATTATTCTATATTATGTTCCATAATAATTATGTACACTGTGGAGTAGAATGACTATGTAACAGACTGGACTAGCTGCAAAGAAAAGCCAGCTATCACTTACGCTTGCCATAAAAATTTATGTGGTACGACGCTATGAGTCAGGTCAGTGATGTTGAAACATCTTCAGCTGGCAAGAAGCATTTGTTTGGCAGTGAAGATGGAATGAGTAGCTGTCATTAATCTTTTTAAGTTCCATATTGTGTTTGCACAGGTTTGTTTTCTTTGTAAATTGTTTGTAGTGAAAGTGTTTTGATATTTCCACACCAAACATAATTTTCAAATGTTTAAACCTTAGACAGTGTTTCAATGAGTTTGTTAATTTATAGTCGTTCAGTATAGTGCGAGAACACACTTGATAATAGTGATATTAATCATTGGTGAAAACCTCTTGCCACAAATCATCCCCAAGGAAATCAGTTGGCATTTAACTGACGACCTCTCTCGAATATGATGGGAAATATGCATGGTCACAGCAAAAAATGGTAAGGTTGAGTTTATTTTGTACTTCATGCATGTTACATTGTTTGTACGTTTTATAAATAAAATATATTTTATATTTTTACTGTGCAATGTGATATTTGCTGAGCGTGGCCGAGTGTAACTTTTATACACATGATATTGCTGCTCATGTGACTCAGGGCCGTTGGGCAAAACATGAAAATTGTTGCACTGTAAGAAGTTGTTATGAAAGTGATAAAATTTTTTTAACTGCCATTTTTAAATGCAGTGGAATGCAAAAATAAACGTAAGTTGTAGTCTATACAATTTTTAAGTTTTAAGACAACTGGACAAAAATATTTTGTGCGAAACAGTTTTTTCAGGATATATTTGAAACCGTCTGAGATACGGAACATTTTGTAGGAACCTTTGTTGTATGTAATTGCAGCAGTAAAGCATTTGGCTACTAGAGGGTTGCCAGTTATTGGTGCTGATGAAAACATTGGCAAAAAAAACAACAGCTATTTTCTAGAGTCACTACAGTTTTTTGCAGGGTTTGATAATGGCTGAAAAATGGTGGCCTGAAATAGTGAAGGAAGTGGAAGAAACTAAATAATTTGGTATCAGTGTCGATTCCACTCGAAACATTTAACACNGCCTGAAATAGTGAAGGAAGTGGAAGAAACTAAATAATTTGGTATCAGTGTCGATTCCACTCGAAACATTTAACACACTGATCAACTAACATTTTATTACACGCTATGCTAAGGATGGAGCTGGGGAGCTAGTTGAAGGGTTCATTTGTTTTTTATGAAATGATGGACATAAGTAGGAATAAATGGCTAATGCTGNGCTGGGGAGCTAGTTGAAGGGTTCATTTGTTTTTTATGAAATGATGGACATAAGTAGGAATAAATGGCTAATGCTGTATTTGCTGTTCTGAATAAATATGAGTAGGTCATAAAAAACTGCAGGGGCCAGTCCTATGACAATGCATATAATATGTATGGAGCATATACAGGTGTACAAGCAAGTGTGAAGGAACTTTGTGCCATATGACTGTGTGCGTGGCACACTCTCTGAATCTTGTGGGTTCATGCGCTGCAGAATCTTGCACGGAAGCAGTATCAGTTTTTGGACTGCTACAAGAACTGTACAATTTTTTCGTAGCTTCCACATACAGCTGGACTCTCCTAGCTCAAAACTGCAAAGAAGTTCGAACACATTTTTGTTTCTCCGACTTAAACTCAGCCCGTGGGACGTCACGGTAACCACGCCGAGAAACGAACCCGAGACAGCTGCACCCAGAAGATGACTGATACACACACGTTGCCAGTTGTACCAATACGCATGTCAATCATGCACCCCTGCCTAGCCAGCCGAATGAAGCCAGCTTGCCCCTAAACGAGCATCAGATACCACCCACAATCACAGAATTATCCAGCTTCTATCCCTCGCCAAGAGAGGGCAGCAAGGGATGACGCCGCCCATGACGGGAGGAGCCAGCCGACCGAAGAGGTCCGAACCACACCGAAGAAAGCCGAAGGAAGGCTGTCTGCCATATTTAGGACCGGACAAGCCCTCAGAACGCCAGTTGACGTCAAGTTGTCGTCGCATTGTCTACCTCTGCCTTGGCAACCCAGCAGCTCGCCCTTCCCATGCCGTGCTAGAGCTCTCTGCCCCAACGAGATCTTCTACCAGCGAAGCTTGCTTCTACTCCCGATACACACACTCCACTTGGGAGTGCTTACCCCATCTCTTCAGGAGTCAACTAGACAACAGTAGGGTTAGAGTCGTTCTCACAACTTCTTTATTAGTTGCTCTAGACTTGCTTTTTGCCTAACTGGTCTCCTTCACCTGTTATTAGCGTAACTTTCGCTGGTTGCTTGGTAATCTCGAAAGCCTAGAAGATAGTACAGGTCACCGTGTTTATTCAACTCAGAATAAATACGTTCAAGTTTACGCACTGCGTTCTAATTCCAAGGGTGATTTGTATCTCTTTACTACCTTGTAAATGCCATCCCCCAAGGGAGAGGCAGGTGACAGTGTCTTGCAAACAGTTTCGACAATAGAATAGGACTTCAGGCTCTCTTAACTGGGCGGTACGTACTTCGCAAAACACCACATGATTGNACAGTTTCGACAATAGAATAGGACTTCAGGCTCTCTTAACTGGGCGGTACGTACTTCGCAAAACACCACATGATTGGCCAGCTACCCATATTGTGAGCCCAGTGCAAAAAGGCACTTGGCGCACACGTGCGTTAGGTTCCCCTTACTAGGTACATTCCACGAGAAAGCAACTGGACCACCAGAGTCAGCTAACTCACTCCATCCACCACGTGAAATTCACTTGGAGTGCTAGGCCTGATGCTGTGTGACTCAGTAGTCTCTAAGCAGCTCAAAATGAAGCATTAGTACCACCCCATGTCNAAGTGCTAGGCCTGATGCTGTGTGACTCAGTAGTCTCTAAGCAGCTCAAAATGAAGCATTAGTACCACCCCATGTCAGCCAACCCGTTCCATCCACCATGTGAGTATCGCCGGTTGGAATGCCATTGCCTCTGGGTACTCTAGCTAGGGAATTCTGTCACCTGCCCCCTGTTTGCTGTGACGACCAGTAGAACCTGCCCCCATGCAATTCACTCAACAAGGAGGAACTAAGTGGGCCAACAAGAAGGCAACTACGGATCCTACAGCCAACCAATGGCCAAGTAACCCATCCCAGTCGGCCTTCAGCCTTTCCTCCGCTCGGGAACAGTTGCAAGCCTCCTGCCGACTGCAGGGGCCTCACTCGTCAGTCTCCCCTAAACATCTGTTTGAGTCACCCTGAAGACCAGCTCCACACCCAGTCGTCTTCAGCCTTCGACTCAGACTGCCCGTGGGTCTGGTCTGGGCATTGACGACGCTCGCTGCCACCACCCGGAGCTCAGCAGCCCCAGGGCCAGCGAGCTCCAGCCACCCTCGGATAATGCCCTGAGAGTCACCTACAGCAGCCAGTCATCAGACAGCCTCAGCACTGGCCTGCAGGTTGTAAGCCAACATCAACTGCTTTCCTAACCACCTCCGACGCTTACATAGCTTGCTGCTACCCGACCAGGCCGACTCTGTATACTGGCTCCTTAAAGGCAAGGGGGAACCTGCAGTAAACCAGCCCGTAAGGCCTACCAGGGTTCTCTGCCTGAACCTGCTTAAAAACCCCTGNCCTGCAGTAAACCAGCCCGTAAGGCCTACCAGGGTTCTCTGCCTGAACCTGCTTAAAAACCCCTGTAGACTAGGTGTTGCACCAAGCACCCCGGCCGACACACGTCATTTTGTAAGTATTAAGGTTCTCTTACTCACAACCCCTCTCATCTGTCTGTTTGGATATACTCTGAACTTTTGTAATTTAAGTAATGGATATGTAAATAAAATTTACCATTTTCAAGAGGTGNCTGTAGACTAGGTGTTGCACCAAGCACCCCGGCCGACACACGTCATTTTGTAAGTATTAAGGTTCTCTTACTCACAACTCCTCTCATCTGTCTGTTTGGATATACTCTGAACTTTTGTAATTTAAGTAATGGATATGTAAATAAAATTTACCATTTTCAAGAGGTACAGACAAGAAAAGAGACCTGGATGCAGTAATCCAATTAAAAGTTTGCTGTCCATTGATTCACAAATATGTATAAATGTTATATATTTTGATTTAAAATATTATGCATCTTTTTTGGTACTCAAATGTTTCCTGTTGTTTTAACACAGGGACGAATGGTGGAGCGAAGGTGACAAGCACTATTTTATTACTTCTTGTTCTTGCATTCTGCAGCATTGTAACTCAGTTGAAAACACTAAATAAATTTTGGGGGCTCGCCTTAATTATAAATGTTGACACCACTGGTGTTGCAAAAAGTTTTCATCAAAAGTTAACAAACTTTGATAGTATGGGAAGTGGGTCAGCACATATTGTGTTCTTTGCTACAAAAAATAATGTAATGCTTTAATAATAACCTGGCAGTAAAAGTTTTTACTTCCAAAGATATATCAAGTAAACTGACTGAAGCTGCCTCAACGTGTCCCTTCCCCCTGGTTACATCCCTGCTTGTAACTACCACAAAATGATATTTTCAATGCTTTTATATTAACTCTGCAGAATATAGTTATACAATTGTATGTTAATGATAAAAAAAATGTAGGCCTATCACATATGTTTTTCTCATTTATCTTATTATGTGTACGTAAAAGAGGATGTCTACAGCACAGGAAATTTACACACCTATAATATGGGAAGTCTGATCATGAAATAAATTGATTAAGGTGTACTATTTAAAACTCGTGGAGTGGCACTCGCAGTGCTTATTATCAAGTGAAAGATGCTGCAGGATGTAATTTTCGAGCATGTCGATGCGTTTGACGAAAGGAAGCCAATTAGAAAGACCTAAAANGAAAGATGCTGCAGGATGTAATTTTCGAGCATGTCGATGCGTTTGACGAAAGGAAGCCAATTAGAAAGACCTAAAATAAAAGTTGATGATGTTATACATTTTTATTTAGTATTATAGAATTTTATATTTGTTATTTAAATTTCTAAAAATTGTTCTTACCAATAAGTATTAATAATTTTTAAATATAGTGATTCATAAATAAGCCATTAACACGGTTCAAATTAAAATGTCTTACCTCTTCTGCTCTCTGTGGGGCTTAAAGTAATACATAAAGATGAGGTAGGAAAAAGAAAACAGTGTGGTGAAGAGGCTGTACATTTTTATGGACCTACATGTGGCTACNAGGTGGCTACAAGGGAAATCAGACCCTGCCTCTACTTAGCGCCCCATATAGTGACACTGACTAAGGTGGAAATCAAATTAATGCTATGATAATTGTAGTTCATTAAAGTTTCTATCAAGTTCTACCTAGCAGAGTTTAAAAAATAACAGTNGTTCATTAAAGTTTCTATCAAGTTCTACCTAGCAGAGTTTAAAAAATAACAGTACAGTATAAAATATTATAAAACAATTAAATTTGGTGAATTACCTCATTGTGGGAATGGGGGTTGCAGAGAAACACTTATTTGCTCCTGGACCCGAAAATTTTTTCTGTGCTTGTGTGTGTGCACACATGCATGTGTGTGTGTGTACACGTGTGTACATGGGTAGGTGTGTGTGTGTGTTTTTTGTAGGCTTCACTCCTCCATTTATTAGTTCAGTGCTTGAACACATCAGCTTCAGAAATCCAACAGTTATGGCTAGTCACAGTATCTTTGCTGCTGCACAATGCAGGTAATTATGATATGAAGTGTGCTAGTATAATGCAGTTAATATTACCAGCATTAGTACAGTGGTTATAACAGCCACCGACCCCATAAAGATTCTGTGTTGTTGCATGACAGCTTCATAGCAGTAGTGCTTGTGACTCAAGTCCTGGTCAACTAAGGAATGTGGTAACACCATTCATAACATATTTAGTAATTTTTCATCAGTATTTGATTCAGCCGGGCTGTCTCATGGGCAACGTCTGTTATTCATTTGAGCCTCTGTCTCAATTACACCCCTCTCATGCTACACCATACCATTGCCAGCGCTAGCAACGTCACCTCCGTCACCCACACCAGGGCTTACCTAGTGGTGTGTAGGCCCGCCGCCACCTTAATCCCAGCTATTTACTCTGCATATGCACCTGAGTTGGAATGGTGGTTGCATCGTATGCTATGGACATTCCCTGTGGGCAGGGCTACCAAATGTGCATCCTGGCCATGTAGGAGGGATGACTGGCTCTCGCTACACTGCTCTCCCCCTTCACTGGCCCATGGCTGGATGGGCATAAAATTGCATAACTCAGAGCCCTCAATCCATATTTCTTAGGCGTAATGCTAATGCCGTAGCTCCGGCAGTACTTCAGTCGCTAAGCCACAATTCCCTCAGCTCACTCAGTTGTGCCACAATTAGAAATTGACCGAGGAAGTGCTCCCCACAGACTCTTTGTCTTCCAGGGATGGTACTGTGGGTATCCTCTATATTGTCACACCAATTGTTCGGAAGGGTACCTCACAAGGGGTCATAGATGTACATGAAGTGGAGTACCTCCTGAACAAACATCTTGGAACAGGGTTTTATCTTACTTCATAACTAAAACAACATTGGCTCTCTTATGATATTGATACTGCTTTACTACTGGATGTTTCATGTTAATGTTTACACTCTTTGAATGTTAGTAACAAAGAAACTATTNTATTGATACTGCTTTACTACTGGATGTTTCATGTTAATGTTTACACTCTTTGAATGTTAGTAACAAAGAAACTATTCAATACAATCTAATGGGACTGCATATATTTGATGCTGTAAGAACAACATTGCTTATGTGCAAGTGCGTGTAGCCACTCTGCTGATGTCAGTTCTGTTTGCAGCAATGAGCATTAGTACTGTAATTGTAGAGGAAATGAAGGAGGTGATAAGGTTTCCTTTCAAACAACCTATGTGGATTTTAAAGTGTAATTGGAAATGTAAGAACATGATTGAGGTACAGAGACAATAGAGGGCAGAATTCAATACTTCACCACTGTTGTGTGTAACAATGACACTATTGTGCAACAAGTTTGAGAGGTACGGAACTGTGTGTGATGTGAAGAAAGGATGGTGCGGTAGGATGAGAACTGCAATGGAGGAAGGAAGTGTGGGGGCTGTGTTGCACACATTTACACGTTCCCCTGGGAAGCTTTGCATGAATGATGTGTCAGTAAATCATGTGTCCATCATAATTAAAAGCAAGTAAAGTGGAGGCCCTACATTCCCACATTACTTCATGCAGTGAATGAAGATAACCCAGATAGGCGTCACATTTTGTGAGTGGGTTGTGAACATGTACAATGAAAGTTTTACTAATATGATTGTTTGATCAGACGAGGCAACCTTTGAATTGAATGGAAATGTCAGCTGCCTCAACTGTGTGAACTGGGCTGATGAAAATCCCCACATTGTGGTACAGCAAGTAGTTAATCTTCCTGGGTTTACAGCGTTGTGCGTTATGTCTGCCAGAGGACTTGTTGGGCCATTCTTCTTGGACAGAATGGTGGCAGGTGAAAGTTACTTTACCATGTTGCAGGGAAACATTGTGCCAGATNGGGGCCATTCTTCTTGGACAGAATGGTGGCAGGTGAAAGTTACTTTACCATGTTGCAGGGAAACATTGTGCCAGATGCTCACCAACTCTACCCAGATGACTATTACATTTTCCAGCAGGATGGCACACCGCCAAATTAACATTGAGTTGTAAGGTTGCTCATGAACGAAACATTTGTTGAGAGGTGGATAGGACGATGAGGAAGTGTTGAGTATCCACCCAAATTTCCATATTTAATGCAGTTAGGTTTTTATTTGTGAGGAAACTCTGTAAAACACTGTGTACCCCACAAACCCATGGACATTGGATGCCATGAGAGACGTGATTGGGATGCCTGTGCATCCACTTTCATGGAAACCATAGCTACTGTTTGTCATTCTGTTCTACAGCGTTACAGACAATGTCTTGCTGCTGTTGACGGACATTTTTAATCCCTTAACTGTTAATTACGTTCACGCACACCCAACATTGTCTTTAAAGCGTCAAATACAAGCAGTCCNATTTTTAATCCCTTAACTGTTAATTACGTTCACGCACACCCAACATTGTCTTTAAAGCGTCAAATACAAGCAGTCCTACCAGTTTTTCTTTAATAGTTCTTGTGATTTTCATAGTTTAAAAAGAATAAACATTAATTTGGGATACCTGGTATTTAACGTTTTGAATTCCCTTCTTGNTGTGATTTTCATAGTTTAAAAAGAATAAACATTAATTTGGGATACCTGGTATTTAACGTTTTGAATTCCCTTCTTGGTTACAAATTTGCTTTGATTACTTAAATCAAAATTTGCAGGGTGTGCTTAATAGTATAATGAAATACTTGATAGCTTTATTTAATTCTTATTTTCATTCATTAATTTATTTTTATCTTGTCAGTTTTTGAAATAGAATTTTGTTTTATTGGCAAAAGATTACATTAAGATTGTTGTTTTTTCACCTAATTGATTGGGAAAAAAATGTAGTTTTATTTTTGGCTAAATTAATTTATTTTAATTAATTTGTAAATATTTAGACATAATTTTTTTAAAGTTGTTTAAATGTTTTAATTTAAGTTTAATTTGTTGTCCTAATATTAAATTGCTTATCATCTTAATTTTTTATTTCTCTCCTTGTTACGATCTTGTCTCTGCTGATTATGCAAGAAATATGGAACCATATGGAATATGTAACACAGTAAAATCTCATTATAAAGTACTTCACTTTTAAGTACTTTTCTTTATTAAGTAGATGTTTCAAATCCCTGGCAGATGTNAAAATCTCATTATAAAGTACTTCACTTTTAAGTACTTTTCTTTATTAAGTAGATGTTTCAAATCCCTGGCAGATGTGATAATATTAAATACTTATTCAGCATAAAGTGATTTTCAGTATTAAATAAAATTGAAAATCCTTTCGAGCACTTTGTATCAAGATTTTGGTGTAATGTGTTTGTTGTTGTGCTGCCCACAAGTTGAACAGTTTAACAAAAGAAAAACTTTGTTTTTGCTAAGCCTGTGTCCAGGTTGCAGTGAGAGAACAGCAGTGAGGAGTGTGAGTGTTTGGAAGTGGGTTGTGTGTGATGGCAGGCGGATCGAGAGCGGGAGGAACAACGGCGGCAGATGGAACTGCACCAGCAGCAGACGACGCCACTGCGGGGCTCCAAGGGACAGCCCATGGACCCGGGCATGATGTCCCCGGACAGCAGTATGACGCTGCCTCTCACAAGAACCTCTCCAACTACATCTTCCTCGTCCGAGGGCCTCGTTACCCCTCCTGATGCAAACAACAGTGTCTTTGAGCAGGACAGCCCAAAGTCACCTGTACCCGGTGACACAGATTCCATCAGGATGTTGATACAAGAGGTACTGCCGTTGTTCTTTAGTGACAAGAGTACTTTATCACTTGAATATGTGCAATCGTGCATGGTGGTTGCTCTTGCACATAAGTCATGTTTACTCTAGTTTAGTGTACGTTGATAGTTCTTGTGTTCTCATTCTCAAAGTAGTTAACACGGCCAAAGTTATTGCATGTGGTCATATACAAGTTTTTACTTTAAGCATATAAAATTACTGCAGTGAGCACATGCACATATCTGTCTTTGCTAAATTACCTCACAAATTACATAAACATTTAGTGATATTTCAGCACTTGTTTATTTCCTAAATACCCATCAATTTGCCACGAGATCAGATGAGCTGACATCGGTACTGCCGAGCAGTGTCTAAAATTTTGTCCTGTTTTAAGGGGAAAAATGTTTTCATGATGAGATGTATATTTATACATACTCTGTAAATACAGCATGTAGGTAATGTAATTTTATTGTAAACAAGCATTTTCGTAATAAAGTTTTACTTTTTTGTAACGGTTAGTAGATAAAAGTACTTATGTGGTTTATCAGTTCTTAAGAGAAAAGTAAACATTTCACCTCATTCTTTCCTTGTAGGTTAAAAATCAGCAATTGTCAAATACTTGGTTGTATATTTTGATGAGATTGCTAAATACATTTTCAGTATTCAATGGTATGCCTTCTGGAGTCTCTTCTTCTTGTTTCATTCGTGTTGAGGGTCTTTGACTTGAATCTAGCTTCTTACACTGGATCTTGTGTATTCTCACTTGGTACTACATTCTTACAGTCTGGTAGATTTTCCCTCGAAGCCATGTTACACACAGTTACCTACTGTTGGTGTTTCTTTATCATCAGGAATCCTAACATTGCATATTCAGGATTAGCTTTGATTGGTTCCACCTATAAAAGAGGACTGTTCTTGCTTTGCCTGACACAATCAGCACATAGAAAAGCAAATGGGAATCTTAGAGTACACATCCACAATTGTTAGCAGGAAGCAATCATTGGAATTTGAAGGTAAAGGTCCTTTATGAAATGTCATTGTTCAGCCTCTCAAAAGGAGTGGTATCCTTGCTTAATAAGGTTACCAAGATTTTCTTTGTACAATTTAGAGAATTAACTCATTTTATGGATATCTTCAATAAATTATGATAAGTATAAATTCCTCACGAAACTAGCCAGGTGCATAACATCAGAACGGCATATGGAACTAAGAAGATTTGGTGAAGGATTGTAACGAGGGATGTCACACTCGATTCCTCGATTCCTCTGAGGGTATCGAGTATCAAAAGTCGGAGAATCGAAGCAACAAAAACCAATTACTACAAATACATAACCTACCACCTCTCAAAAACGTTTTAAAATTACTTTATTCATGCCAGTAAATTATAGGAGTGTGCGAAGCTTCACATTTTTAAAGTCGAATCGAAGACTTTTGTACCTTCGACTTAATCTTCAAATAAAAAAATTGTCAAGTGAAAAGTCAAAGATTTTCACAAAGTGTTTTTTCTACTGAAACTAGTATCAAAACCAGCAGCCAGTATCATTAATAGGGATGTGCGGTTAGTAGAAAATTCGAATAGTTGCAGAGAGGAATTTACGAATTATTCACATTCGAACTTCGAATCTTATTCTAAAATTGTGAATAATTTACATTCCCATGGGAGTGGTTGCAGAGCTGTGCCAGCCTTTTGAAAGTTTTCCCACTCTGGGAAAGGAAAAACTCAATGGAAAAGAAGCTCAACTTACACTGTTTATCAAACAAAGTTTGTAGTTTTTATCCCAAGCTCCACGCTGCTGAGATAATCTACCAGCTTGAGATTGATGAGGGTCAGGTGGGTCAACTACCTAGGGGATGGAGCCACAGGCTTTCCTTTGTTTCTTTCTTTCGCTTTCTCCCTCTCCCTCTCTCTTTTGTTAGGCGAACAAGACGTCATACCTGACACACACCAGTGGAAGGCTGTTTAACCCACGAGTGGTGACCTGTATGTCTGTGATACAGAGTAGTTAGAAAACATTGAATACCTATTTCATCCGCCGTGGATTCGTGTTGTGATTTCGAGTAGCTGCCTTATTGCACGTCCCCAACCGACAGTCTGACCCGCGTCGCTGCCGCGGGGGCATGTTTTGGAGTTTTTGGCACCAACCCGCTGCGCTAGACCGGCGTCACCAACTACGTAAGTCAAATGATCATAGTTTGATTATTGATTTTTCATATTTTGATTAGTTTATGTACTTTATTACTTGCTATTTGCTGTTATTTTCTTTGTGTGTTTGTATAATCTTGTGACCGNTTTTCTTTGTGTGTTTGTATAATCTTGTGATCTGTAGCTATTTTGTATAATTTTATTGCCTTATTACAAAAAAATACCACATAAGTTTTTGATTCAAATTGGAAACCTTGTTTCAGAATGTCTTATGAATGTAAACAGCTTTGTCTTGAAGCCCTTTTACAAACGACTTTAGCACCTGATGACTATAGATCACAAACATCATTGGATAGTGAAACTGTGAGTGATGGCGAATTGCAAAATCCCGTACTAGACGATCAAATACAAAATACAGAAATTGAAAAGGATTTGAGTGACCGAGAATCTACTTCAGGTAACTCCTCATTTTATTTGGGAATGGACAAATCTACGAAATGGAGTAAAGTACCTCATCGCCAATCTGTCCATACTAGAAGTTTCAGTATTACAACTCAGTTACCAGGATCTAAACACGCAATCTAAGGCGAAAGGGACCCACTTGAAATTTGGAGATACTTCTTTGACGACACCATAATTGTTGTTATTGTCAAGTATACCAACCAATATATAGACTCCGTTAGACATAAATACTCTAGAGAGACGTATGTCAGACTGACTGATGTCAACGAGATACAATGCTTGATTGGTTTGTTACTGTTAGCTGGAGTGAAAAAATCTAATCACCTAAATGTTGATGAGCTGTTCTGAAGGGATGGTGGTTCGGTAGAAATTTTCAGCTTTCTTTGTCTGCCCAAAGATTTCAATTCCTCCTACACCATTTGAGATTCAATGATCGTACTATGAGGCAACAGATAAAAGAGCAGGACAAAATTTGCCATGTCCGAGAAATGTTTGAAAAATTTGTCCAAAATTGCAAGGATAATTACACCTTATCTGCTTTTGTGACTGTAGATGAAAAACTGGAAGCTTTTCTTGGAAGGTGCTCATTCAGGCAGTATATTCCAAATAAATCGAATCCCTATGGTATCAAGATCCAAGCTCTCTGTGATGCTAAAATGTTTTACACATTTAGTATGGAAATTTACCCAGGAAAACAGCCCTATGAAAGTCCATATAATCTTGATAACTCTGGCCCGGCTGTCGTACAAAGATTATGTGAGCCCATTTTCAATACTGGGCGCAATGTCACAACAGATAATTGGTACACCAGTGTACCGTTAGCTGAAGCATTGCTTCAGAAAGGACTAACAACTATTGGAACAATCAGGAAGAACAAGAAGGAAATTCCCCCTGACTTCAATGCATTACGTGGTCGAGATGTGAAGTCAAGTATGTTTGGTTTTCGTGACAACATGGTTTTGGTTTCACATGTTCCAAANGAGATGTGAAGTCAAGTATGTTTGGTTTTCGTGACAACATGGTTTTGGTTTCACATGTTCCAAAAGCAAGGAAGAATGTCCTACTGATAAGCACTATGCACAATGATGATAAAGTCGATGCTGACACTCAAAAACCGACATAATTTTGAGCTACAATGACACCAAGGGCGGAGTCGATGTCGTAGATCGTTTATGTGCGAATTACAATTGTGCCAGAGGAACAAGGCACTGGCCTATGGTAGTCTTTTACTCTATNTCGTAGATCGTTTATGTGCGAATTACAATTGTGCCAGAGGAACAAGGCACTGGCCTATGGTAGTCTTTTACTCTATACGAAATGTCAGTACCATAAACAGTCAGGTGATACATACAGCTAATAATGAAAACTCATAACTTCAACGCCGTCACTTCATTGAGAACTTGGTCATGAAACTAATTGAACTTCATATAAGAGAACGACAGACACCGTTGAATTTGCCTCAATCATTGAGACTTAGGCTTTCAGAGATTTTGAAGATTGATGAAGAATCTGCGACGTCTGGTCCTTCAAGGCATGGTCGGTGCTTTGAGTGCAGATGGCAAAAAAATTGAAAAACAACTAGGGATGGGTTGAATAACCAAAAATGTCGATTCCGGTTCTGGTGCGATTCTACAATTTAAATATCGGTTCCAGTATTTGGTTCTATGTATTTTGAATACTTGCCTTTTGCTTGCAACTTTGTTAAACCAATGCAAGTAAAATTCATTAAATGTTTTATTTAACCGTTATATGGAAGAATTGAACAATAAGATAAGTTTTAATGTATACAGATAAACTTGTTGTATTAAATTTATTTAATGTTAGTAAATATGTAAAAAATAATTCTTTTTTTACATTAATATGTGGTGATTGTGATATGTTTGGGAAATACTTTATAATTAAATAACTCATGGCCCTCAAACCAAAACATTGTGGTGTGCTGTATGATAAAGGTAACCTACAAAAGTTCCTTAAAAGAAGGTCAACAGCTGTGGTGGGTGGTAGGATGTCTTATCTTTTTTTGCTTCTTTTATGGTGTCTGGGCAGCCCCTTTTTTTTGGGTCTTTTACACAGTGACTCACTGGTTTTTTTTTTGCTGTGCTGGAATGTGACACCTCAAAAAAAGTCTCTTCTTCCACTCTTACTCATGGCCAGCCACCATCCTACCAAACAAAGAAGGCTTGGAGGAATTTATTGATCAGCTAGCAGTGTTGTTTACAGGGGAGGGCTGAGAGATAAAGATAGAGAGAGAAGGGAGAGGAGTGTTGCTGTAAGAGTGAGAGATGAGATAACAGAGACTATTCCCATATACTTCCCTCCAAACATCCCTGAACAGTTTATGACTACCACTCCTTAATTGTTTTTCATGTAAAGCACTTACCCCAGAAATTTTTTCCTTTATGTTGGGAAAAAAGGGCGCGCTATACATGAGTAAATACCATAGTTATTTTTGTAACAGTAGAGTTTTGCCATTGCTGTGTAGAACCAAGAACCGAGTAATTGTTGTTAACCTAAAACCGGTTCTGAGTCAAACCTCAAGAACCGGTATAAATTGGAACCGAAGAACCGAACCGACCCATCCCTAAAAACAACCTATAGTTGCCACAAATGCAAGAGATATTTGTGTCTTGAGAATGTAGTATCTACTTGCAGAAATTGTTTGGCTGTTCAAGAAGACTGATATTCAAAGGATATTTTCTGTTTTTTTTTTAATAGGATGCTAATTTTTGTTTTTTATTTAAAAGTTTCTAGTGTCTTCTCACTATCTAAGGCTAATTTAGATTAAAAAACTTATAATTGTTATTTTTTTTTAGTTTTAAGAAAGGCATGTGAAAAACATTGTTATTTTTAGTGTCCTAAGTACAATAACATAGTTAATAATAAACGTGGTGTGATTTCTGAAATATTTGTTTTATTATAAGGGGAAAACTTGTATTTTTTAAACGAAATTGACTACAAGTACATATACAGTTAATCTTTGGAGAATTCTTAGCTCGAAAATCATGGTGCGTGAGACCGGCATCACCAACTATGAAAGTCAAATNATAACATAACACAAATACAGTGTGTATTTTCTGTCTCGAAAAATTCATGTTTCTTTGCCTTTCTAATTTTGACATGTGCAGCGATGTCATAACAGTTAACGCATTCATCACTTGCGAGAGTTGGGCTGATGTACCTGNATTTATCACATACGGGAGTTGGGCTGGCGTACGTACCACACCACAGCTGATACGTCATTTTGGAAGAACTGCACACTTTCCTTGGAAGCAGTGAAAGTGGTTCAACTCTCTTGCTCTGAGGCCCTAATGCAATCACCATCTAGCAAGTTTACTATCTAGCCTGACATTGACAAGGGTTGTTGGAGGAGGGAAGGGAAGAGGCCAAATGTTGATAGGCACCCATCGAAATCACTGTGCCCTGGTAGTGCCAAATAGGACTGGATATATGGAGTATGGTAGTTTTTATCAAGTTTGTAGGTATCTAAATGTATAGTAATTACTTTCTTGCAGATTTTGATATTTCAGTTTTTCAGCATTACAGTATTAGGATATGTTTTATTCCATTGCTCAGTGTCTAGTAGGCATACATTTTTTTTGGCAGTAACAGTACAAATGAGTTGAATACATTTGAAAACTGTAGCCTACTTACTACAAATTTATATATATATATTCATTCCTTCGCATGATGCAAGCTTCACTTCGACTTCGCTTCACATTTTAAAAACGACCTTTGCATATGCGTACTAAATGAATAACTCTTGGAAAATTATTTTGTGCATGAAAATGAGGCGCGGAAATAATTGGAAATAAAACTGTACTGGCTGTGTTCAAATTCACCATTTAGTATATTAGTATTTAGTAGCTTCAGTTTGGTTTTCTTAGCAAATTTCGTTACATTCTAAAAACTAGGGGTGTACAGGTTCCCGAACTTCGGGAAAAATTTAGGAAATTCATAGCAATTTTCTNTATATATTCATTCCTTCGCATGATGCAAGCTTCACTTCGACTTCGCTTCACATTTTAAAAACGACCTTTGCATATGTGTACTAAATGAATAACTCTTGGAAAATTATTTTGTGCATGAAAATGAGGTGCGGAAATAATTGGAAATAAAACTGTACTGGCTGTATTCAAATTCACCATTTAGTATATTAGTATTTAGTAGCTTCAGTTTGGTCGCAATTTGGTAGTTTGGTTTTCTTAGCAAATTTTGTTACATTCTAAAAACTAGGGGTGTACAGGTTCCCGAACTTCGGGAAAAATTTAGGAAATTCATAGCAATTTTCTNTGTTACATTCTAAAAACTAGGGGTGTACAGGTTCCCGAACTTCGGGAAAAATTTAGGAAATTCATAGCAATTTTCTTGTTGGGCGGGAAATAATTTTTTAAGGATATTTCCTGGAAAAATTTATGTTCACGTCTGTATGTGTAGTTTCAACTAAAATACAAGTCAGGTTTCTTGTGAGAAGCTTTGTATTGACTCTTTACGTAAGCAATTATGATTTAATGAATCAAATATTGTCGAGATAGTTCAGATTCTTCCGCTTATTCACAGATTTCAAAATTATTTCATAAGCTAAAAAAATTATTGTATATCATATACTATGTAACAATAACACTACGATTTTATTGCAAAAATGAACAAAAACTGGTTGCAAACTTGCACTATTAGGAAGTTACGGTAAACCATGCGAACTGAATGTGTCTTATATGCGAGCAACATCTATAAGTTGTAAGTATCGATTGCTGGTTGATATGGGATGCTAGTTTCGATATACATAACTTAAACATCCACGTAAAAATAAGCTAGTACACTATGAATGCTTAATTCAACTCCAAATGTTTAACTATTTGACTGAGATCTAACATGCTGTTTTTTAATTTGGGTTTGGTTAAAACAATTTGTAACAANCCAAATGTTTAACTATTTGACTGAGATCTAACATGCTGTTTTTTAATTTGGGTTTGGTTAAAACAATTTGTAACAAGCCAGCAAATTTGTAACAACACAAGTTATTAGTTATCAGAATACGCGGTTCACTTTCTTTCGTTTAGCTAAGCTTCATAATATTTTTATTGGGTTTGAAATTAAAAGCCATGGTGGTTTGTTTTATTGTGGTATAATGTTATTGGGCGTACGTTTGCCGTTTCAAAAATCTTAAATTGTGTTATGCGTCAGCATTAATATTAGATTAGCTTTNCGTTATTGGGCGTACGTTTGCCGTTTCAAAAATCTTAAATTGTGTTATGCGTCAGCATTAATATTAGATTAGCTTTTTCAGACTGCGTCGACAGTTTTGCTCTAGGAAGTTCGATTATCTTTATCTGACTGACGGCGCAGTTAAGTGGGCTACGCAGTTTCGATAGCGTAGGAAGAGCGTGCGTGACGGCCTCATGGAGGGGGAAGCCTCCCCTGATGTGCGGCGAGTGTGCGTGTTTCGTGCCTGCCTGCCAGGTCATGGCTAGCAAGGAGGTGATTCTACCTACTTAGACTGGAGCGTGGCATCATGTGGATTGCCAGCCTCTCAGGTGGCAAGGAGTTGACTCGCTTGTGAATAGGAACGGTACAGATATTGAAAGTGNCATGTGGATTGCCAGCCTCTCAGGTGGCAAGGAGTTGACTCGCTTGTGAATAGGAACGGTACAGATATTGAAAGTGCGGCGGCTTTCGGCGCTATGGTACACCAGGGGAGCACCAGAGTCTGAGGCTTATAAATGTATACCACAGCGCATATGGCACGTCAAGAACCTCCTCTCCGTCAGCCGACACCTCAGGTGCAACTGTCTGNTAAATGTATACCACAGCGCATATGGCACGTCAAGAACCTCCTCTCCGTCAGCCGACACCTCAGGTGCAACTGTCTGACCGTCTGTTTTGAAGTCGTAGTGAGTTCATAGCTCTGGTTCCAGAAGAAGACGTTGAATATGTAAGCCCTCATGCTCCCAGCCACATTTTCTTTGGTAAACCACAGCGTGGTAACGGTTACCTCGTAACCGCGTAAAACTAGCGTTGCAACTTGCAAACAAAATTATGGGGGGTGTCGTCGGACTTCAGTTAGGTTGGAGTTCTGAACTCGGTTAGCCACCCAGCTAACACAAATCCCCGCTCTCGGATACATAACTGTGTTACACATATTGGCCTCAAAGGTTGTAACAAAGTTAAAGCTGGGTGGCCTTATTCACTGTCCATAAGCAAAGCTACAAACACCATAAATAAATTTACTAGCCTTAATGGTACGCTAAGGNGTGGCCTTATTCACTGTCCATAAGCAAAGCTACAAACACCATAAATAAATTTACTAGCCTTAATGGTACGCTAAGGGGATTGCAAGACTTCAGTGAAATAAGGCAGGTAAGTAATTTTAATTCCGAAGTACGCGACCTACGTAATGGAATGGGACAATTATATGCCCAAAGGCTGGTTACTACAATGGGAAAAACAACACACACCTATTTTCATTCCACACCTAGAACACAAATAAATAGCTGAGAGAAAGATTACTGTGTGAGTATATTACCTGCCTAAGCTTGGCACTAAGAGGTAATTAATGGGCACGCGACTTTGGTCGAAGTCACTTCAAAGTTACGTTGGAGCCTGTTTCTGGTAAAGAATCTTTGTTGGGATTGGCTCAGAGAAAATGGTATCTCTCCAATGAAAATTGTTCATTAAGGGTGGCTCACAGGCCGAAAAACATAATTTATACAATTTAAAACACACCACACTTGAAAAATTATATTAAATAACATGGGTTTGAGGCCTCAAGGCTGTGGTGACACTGGTAAGTTGATTAGGCTCTAATGTAAGAATAGCAATGCTATGGTAAAGTGTGGCTCATAAGTCTTAAGTGAAAATGCTAATTGGTTAACTACACCCATAGTTACACTAGGCCTGGTGCTTAATGTGGCTTATGGCCAGAAAACATTCTAAGTAATCAATGAAATTATTATTTACAAAGGCACTGGTAAGCAGGCAAAATATATTAGTTAAATGCAATGGGCTTTGTCAGTAAGGCTGACCTTCTAAGGCCGGTAAAGCAAACAAACATTCAACACATTTTGGTAAAGAGCATAGAGAATACCCAGAGACACAATGCGGGTAAGTACAGCCTCAACTCTGCTGGGGGAGCATATTGTTTGACTTGTTAGTTATGATTGGCCTTGGAAAACTCCTACTCTTAAAACATTTATGCATGTTTGAATTTTAAAGCTTTCTGGAGAGCCCAAATTATACATAACACAAAAATTAACTGGAAATGTACACTACTGAACAGTGGGTAAAATACAAAAGATCTGAGACACACACATATGTGGGAAATGTAACAGGTTACACTGATACATATATTCACAGGCACTTTTTTTACACACAATATTTTCTTTGTAGCAAGACACTTGGGGAGAATTTAATTTTAAAAAATGCTCAGTTTTTGGTTGGGGTTCACACTGCACTGGCGAACAAAATAACTAAGCTAGTTTACATTACACACCAATAACAATAAACTAACCTATGGGCTAATCCCATGCACTGCACTGAGGTAAAGTGTCTTCGATGCACACTGGGTTTCCTCTTAGCGGGCGATAGAGGCGCACGAGCCTCTATTCTTAGTGTGTGTGCTCAAAGCGGGCTGTAGGAGCTGCCTGCACCTAAGTACTGAGTCTTTGAGGCTATCTGTAGGAGGGAGAGGGATGCCAAGACGTCTCCTTGTACCTCCCACTCTGCTGCTGTGGGTCACCTCTGCACGTTGTTCACTGTGGCTGCCGTCTGTTGGGTGAAAACGACTAGGCTGAACACCTCTTGAGTCCGGATTGAGCTGGACTACAGGTGGCGGGCCTGTAGGCACAGCGAGCGACATTGTGTTGTCATCCTTCCTTCTCAGCTGGGCTGGAGCTCGTTTTGGCCCGGTTAGGGCGCAGGACTGCTCCTTAGCTGGCGGGCGGCGAGCCCTCTATCGCCCAGTCTGGGTGCCTGCCCTGGAGTGGGTGTGGTGCACTCAGCTCTCTCTGCGGCAGGTCCTGTTGTGGGCGGGGCCTCTGCTCTGCGCTCCGCCTGGAGTGGCGGCAGGTATGGTGTGGGCGGTGCTTCCTGGCGCTCGTGCTCTGCCTGGAGTGGCGGCAGTTCTGCAGTGGGCAGTGGTTCCTGGCGCTCGCGTTGCTGGCAGGTTCCACTCGCTGCCTCTGGGCTATGCTGCTCTCTTACTGGGTTAGTGTCCCCATCGAGTTGCGTAAGAGCTGTCAGCTGTTCCACTGGCTGGCTTGTGGGTGCATCTTGCTTGTCTTCGGACGGGCAATATCTTTTCACGTGCGTGACGTGCACTTTCCTGATATTTTCCCATATATTCTCGAGCCACAGGGTATTTCCACACCGTTCAACAATGAAGTGTGGGCCTTCCCACTTGGGATAGAAATGCCGGCATGAAACTTCACCGCCTTGTTGCTCAGGGGGTGGCTGCGTAACAACACTGTGTTGCCGGTTTTCAGGTTGAATGGTTTCTGGCTGTCCTGCGCGTCACATTTCTGGGTGACATATTGCTGCTGCGACTTGCGGGCTATTTCTATCCTCTTTAGGCAGTCTCGACGTATTTGTTTGGCTCCAGACATTTAGGCTATTTCTATGTTTTCCATTTCCAATCCTTAGGGCGTGGTAGAGTGCGTCCAAGGAGCAATTCTGTAGGAGAGGTGCCTGTTGCCTAATTCTGCCATCGCCGTAGCATGAATAAAATTTCCGGGATGTAGAGATCCCAATTCTGGTGGTCTTCCCTCATTCTCATCATGAGGCATTTTTTTACCTCTTGATTTCTGCGTTCGTAGGGTTACCGTGGGGGTGACAGCTTGGGGTCGTCCAGGGTTCGACTCCCCAGCGGTGGCAGGTGACTTCCCATTTTTTCTCTGTAAACTGGGTTCCATTATCCGTTAGGATGCTTTTAGTGAAACCCCAGAGTGGGAAAAATTCTTCTTATAACTTGTGTATTATAGCAGAGGTTTCGGCATTTGGCAGGGGGTATGCCTCTACCCACTTTGAGAAGAGGTCGTCATGACTAACAAGTACCTTTTCCCTTTATGTGATCAAGGGTAAGGCCTCATTAGGTCGGCGGCTACGGTCGTCCAAGGTGTCTTGGGTCGTGGTGGATTTTATTTGGAGCGTTCAGCCATGTGGGCTTTGGTAGTGGCATACTGTAGATACTGTACATACTGGCATACTGTACATACTCGCGTACGAACTTGGTCACCCTGTTATAAGAGAACCTCGTAGTAATTTCTCGCAGGGTTTCGGCAGCTCCTGGGTGTCCAGCATGTGGATGCTTGTGAAAAAATAGCATAAATCTTGCTGTAATGTGGGCGGACAAAATCCCTCAGCCAGTTGCATAGGCCTTAAAACTGGCATAACTGCTTTCGGTTCCGGGGGCGTTAGCTTCGCTTATCACCGGGATTTTTTTGGTGTGCGGGAAATTTCCCTTTGGTGTAACGCGGTGCCCCAAGAATTCAACCTTGTGTTCGCCAAAGTGGCATTTGCCTAGCCGGCATCTCAGGCCATGTAGCTCGAATATCTCAAGTACCAGTTGCAGGTGTCTCATGTGGTCTTCCCAAGAATCAGAGAAAATTATCACGTCGTCCAAATATGTGTAACAGAAATCTCCTAAATAACCCGTCAGGACGGCTGCTGACATGAGTAATTGGAAAGTGGCAGGGGCGTTTTTCATCCCAAATGGCATCATGTTAAATTGGTACACTCTCCTTTAGGGGCAGTAAATGCGGTGTACTTTCGAGATTCTTCTCATACGGGGATCTGCCAATACCCACAGCGCAGATCAAGCACACTAAAAATTTTTGCTTTGCCCAGAGCCTTTAGTGTACGAACCATGTTGATAAGGGGTGCACCTATTGGTTGCGTGATTTGATTGAGGTTGTGGTAGTTCACGCAGAACCCCAGTGTTCCGTCCTTTTTCGGCACTAGTACCACCCTAGCATTGTAGGCTGAATTGGTGGGTTCTATGATTTCCAGCTGCTTCAACTCCTTGATTTGTTTCTCAATGAGCTGCCTTCGGTAGGGTGATGGGTTACCTGACTGGTTATGTATTATGTCAGGGCGGCGAAGGTGAATTTCATACGTTATGCTGCTAGTTTGCCTTAGGGTTTCTTGGTGCTCGAACACCTTGCAGTGCATGTTTAATATGGCTACCAACTGTGCTTCTGCCGGTCCGTCAAGTTGGTGGTTCACCTCTTCGCCCGTAATGCCATGTCATGTTTGGGTTTTTCTCTGGCTCCTTCCAGGTGATCGACCTCCGTTTCTGAGTTCCTAGAAACACTTTCCCTTGCTGGCAGTCAATGATTGGCTGTTTTTGGTTGCCATGATAAAATACTGTTCGGGGTTTTTGGGCGCCACAGAGTTTCTCGACACTCTCTGAAGTGTTCCGGATTTGAATGGAGCAGCGATTGCTCTTCTGGACAGTGAGGCTCTTCTCCGGGTGTTCCCTGGTTTCACTAGCTATACCAGAGCATTGTGAGGCCCCACGTTGAGCACCAAGAAAATAACTTGACACCTTTCCAACTCTCAACGTGGTGACAATGAAAGTGAACAGGCACCAGTATCCCCCTACAGACCAGGGAAACAGGGTCTCCTTAACGAGACTTAATACCTTATTACCTTCCGGATCCTGATGTCTGGACTGACAGCTCGATAATAGTGGTGTTAAATGAGTGTTGCCTGGCTACTGGTGCATCCATAGGCTGTGTAACTACAGGTAATGCCCATTTCGGGGGCATGGCAGGAAGAGGGGAGAATGGTTTCGGAAGGTTCTACCAGGTGTCTTTTGATGTAGGTGCCGCAGGTCCAGAATTCCAGCTGTGCTCTGGGATGCACATAGCAAGATGGTAGCTTCTTTGCGATCTACCATGTAAACCCTGGGGATGGTAGGCTCTGGTTCATCATATCATGTAGCCTGGGCATTTGCGATCCTGACAACCTTTTCTTGTCCGCTCGGTGGCATGGCATTAGGAAACTAGCTGCAGGTACACAGCTAGGCACTCACAGTGATGTAACGTTAAATCTCAGAGGATACAACAAAAGAAGAAAATAGGGTATTACTATTTAGAGGATTTAGTGGGTGTCCTAGAGGCTCAGGCACAATCGTAATTATTGTTCAAATTTACGTAGCAGCACTGGGGAGGACAGATCAGGCGTGGTCCGTCTAGGATGGAAACTACTCTTCCTGGGGCCGGTGCCTTGGGTTAGACCTCTGCCAGAGTCCTATTGCTCGTTCGGCGCAGGAGCATGCGCTGCACGAGAGACGGTGCTCGGTCCTATAGCAGTTTGTGGAGAGGACCCCCTGATTCCCGACTGTGAGAAGTTCTGGGACCCGCACTATCTGCTACTGACCTCAACTGCCCCTCTAGGTTCACAGCGTTCCCCATGTAAGTACTCCACGGCTCTCAAGTAAGTGGCATTACCAGCTTGTAGCCTGAGAGTCGTGATGTCTCAACATATTTGTTTTCCCCAAGCCTCAGGAGCCTCAGACAAAGGTTTGGTCTCCCCCTGCCATAGTGGCGCCAGGAGGGCGACACTACCACCAGCAATCAGCTAACCAAACTTTGGCAAGAGTTGGGAGCGCCCTTCAGTGGGGACTTCTGTTTTGATACTCCATCACCTAGTAGATGATTGGATATGCACACAGAAGCAAAGTGGGTATGGGAGGCAAATGGGAAAGAGAAAGATCAGACCAAAAAGCGGTTTCTTGGTAGATATATGTTTTATTCCATCAGTAGGAAGTTACAAATACATATATCTCCGACCTATGCCCGCTAACATCTGATGGACGAGGGACCAAGTTTGCCAAGCTGTTTGTTGCAGGGCAACAACGAGATAACTGTAGAAGAGTGGGTGAGGTTGACCCTGGTTAAACCAAGCCCGGCATGGATGAGGCCCATGGCCAAATTCCAAGCAAAAGGAAAAGGCTTCGCGACAAGAGTTTCTGCCTGATGTGTTGAAAACACTGGTGTTGACAATAGTAACATACTATGGCTAAGTTATACTGTTACTGCTGAAGGTAAGCGGTACTACAATTTTGGCGAGATAGCGAGAGTTGCAGGTGATGCTCCAGTCAGAACTGCTCGCGAACTGCCAGTGAACTGCCCCATCTGGAAAGCGTGCATATTAATAAACCCGTGAGAGACGTGGCGAGCAAGGGGTGGCTGTGATGTTGGATGTCTGGTGGGGGAAGCCTCCTCTGATGCGTGGTGAATGTGCGCGTTCGATGCCTGCCAGCCAGGGAAAGGCAAGCGAGGGGGTGTTTCCACCCACTCAGACTGGAGTGCGGTACCGTGCAGATTGGCTGGCCTTTCAGACTTCAAGGAGTTGACTTGCTTGTAAATGGAAGCGGTACATATGCAGAAAGAGNGCGGTGAATGTGCGCGTTCGATGCCTGCCAGCCAGGGAAAGGCAAGCGAGGGGGTGTTTCCACCCACTCAGACTGGAGTGCGGTACCGTGCAGATTGGCTGGCCTTTCAGACTTCAAGGAGTTGACTTGCTTGTAAATGGAAGCGGTACATATGCAGAAAGAGTTGTNAGATTGGCTGGCCTTTCAGACTTCAAGGAGTTGACTTGCTTGTAAATGGAAGCGGTACATATGCAGAAAGAGTTGTGGTAGTCAGCGCTATGGAACACCAGGGGAGCACCAGAGGCTGGGGCTTATATATGTATACGACAGCGCTCGTGGTGCATAAGCGTTGTATGTATGGAAAATATTTGTATGATAAAATGATAAAAACTATATGAATTTTCATTGTTCTGTGCAGATTAATTTGTATGTGTGAATATATTAATGGTTACATGATAAACATGAACATGAATTTTCATTGCTTTGTGCCTCTCACTGTTAATTTTTTTTTTAATTTTAAGATGTCCTACATTATTGTGCAATGTCCTACATTTTGGACCATGTGTGTCCTACAGTTCATTTAAAGCATCTGGTAACCCTAAGATCAGAGGATGTGGTTTTGAATAATGAATTATTAAAGATAGTGAAGAAATATGTTTTAATTGCTTTATTTATTAATTTCTGTCTCAAAATTACAAGTTTTTTTGCAGTGAAATATAAATACTTATTTTAAAAAGCAGACCTTTNTTTATTAATTTCTGTCTCAAAATTACAAGTTTTTTTGCAGTGAAATATAAATACTTATTTTAAAAAGCAGACCTTTGCCATGTGTGCAAGGTGTGGCTAACATGTGCAGGTGGGTCATTCATTGTTTGGCTTGCATTCTGTGTAATATTATTTTCATTTTGAGAGGGTTTGAAGGTTTTAGGTTGGCTCACATTCAATGTCAGATTACATCAATTAAATACTATATTGTGAGATGTTACATTCTTTAATTAAACAAGTTAAGGAGAAATGTTTTTTAATGTATTGTTTACACTTATCCTAATGCAGTAATATATTTTTTTTTAAAGTTCCCATTTTTATTGTTTTTACTAGTTAAACTTTTTTAACAGATATACAGCTCTCATTATTATAGGGCCGTGAAAATAGCAATTTTGAAAAGCATCTTGTAGCATTTTGAGAAGAAGTGTTATCATTTTACATAATTTTGAAAAGGAATATCATTTTGTACTATAATTAATGACATACAATAAGAAATTATAGCAATTGTTTCCCCCATAATTTTGAGTTGGCTGTTATTATTTTACTAAGAAATTGGCAGTCAATATATTTGCTTACTGTAATAATTCATATTAATGTATTTCACAGGATGTGCATTTAATTAGTGTACAAGGCATTTCAGAAACTTCATGCATGACGTCTATTAGAAATGGCAATGACGTCACTGTCGTACAAGGGTTCTGTAGNTTTATTAATTTCTGTCTCAAAATTACAAGTTTTTTTGCAGTGAAATATAAATACTTATTTTAAAAAGCAGACCTTTTCCATGTGTGCAAGGTGTGGCTAACATGTGCAGGTGGGTCATTCATTGTTCGGCTTGCATTCTGTGTAATATTATTTTCATTTTGAGAGGGTTTGAAGGTTTTAGGTTGGCTCACATTCAATGTCACATTACATCAATTAAATACTATATTGTGAGATGTTACATTCTTTAATTAAACAAGTTAAGGAGAAATGTTTTTTAATGTATTGTTTACACTTATACTAATGCAGTAATATATTTTTTTTTAAAGTTCCCATTTTTATTGTTTTTACTAGTTAAACTTTTTTAACAGATATACAGCTCTCATTATTATAGGGCCGTGAAAATAGCAATTTTGAAAAGCATCTTGTAGCATTTTGAGAAGAAGTGTTATCATTTTATATAATTTTGAAAAGGAATATCATTTTGTACTATAATTAATAACATACAATAAGAAATTATAGCAATTGTTTCCCCCATAATTTTGAGTTGGCTGTTATTATTTTACTAAGAAATTGGCACTCAATATATTTGCTTACTGTAATAATTCATATTAATGTATTTCACAGAATGTGCATTTAATTAGTTTACTAGGCATTTCAGAAACTTCATGCATGACGTCTATTAGAAATGGCAATGACGTCACTGTCGTACAAGGGTTCTGTAGTNAGGCATTTCAGAAACTTCATGCATGACGTCTATTAGAAATGGCAATGACGTCACTGTCGTACAAGGGTTCTGTAGTGCCGGTTAGAGGTACTGGTGTCACTTTATACCTTGCTTGGGTCTCACCTGGGGTAGATTCTGGCTCTGCGACTGCTGGCTGGAATGAGGGCCCTATCCTAGGGGAGCTTCTGGGCTGATCGCTGGTGCGGGCGGCGACAGCTTCTGGTAGGTTGGTTGCGGTACCTGGTATGTGGGCTTGCATGGTCCAGGGGTACTGGAAGGTCCGGTCGTAGACGGACTATACTCGGGTGTTGTTTGTTTGCGATCTTCTGGGGGTGGCTGAAATAAGGTAGGGGAGACTGGGAGGTGAGGCCTCGCCAGTTGTTGGGCAGCTTAGCTCATTCCCAAGGAGAGGGGCTATTGTGGGCAGAAGGCAATGGGTTGCAGTGCAACTGACTAGATTTAGAGGCAGTAGCTGCCTTCTTAACTCTCCACCTTGCACCACTTCTATGAGTGAATGGCATACGGGAAGGTACAATGGCCTACCACACGAAGTAGGAGCAGGCGACGAGTTCCCTTGCTAATAGTGTAACCAGAAGGAGTTAGGGCACCCAAAATAAGTCTTGTCACTCCAACCGGCGAAGTTCAATGCGGTGGATGGAGTAGGTTATCTGATCTGGATGTCTAGCAGCTTCATTGCANTCCAACCGGCGAAGTTCAATGCGGTGGATGGAGTAGGTTATCTGATCTGGATGTCTAGCAGCTTCATTGCATGTGTTCCTAGTGGTCGGGGCTCTGCCATACGTACACACCAGGTGCCTTTGCGTACCTGGTTCACAGTATGGGTGGCCGTCTACTGGGTTATGTTTTGGTGACGTACGTGCGCCCATTTAAGAGTAGCCGCAGTCCTACATTAGTTTTGGCAAAGTGGTTTCAAGACGCAGTCTCCTGCTTCTCCGTGGCGCGTCTGACGTCTACGAGGAAGCAAGTCACAATTACCCTAGAATAAGCACACTGGATTAGGTAANCTTCTCCGTGGCGCGTCTGACGTCTACGAGGAAGCAAGTCACAATTACCCTAGAATAAGCACACTGGATTAGGTAAGAAAACGTGTTTATTCCCCAGAGGAATAGACATGGTTCCCCATACTATCTCCTAGCTATCAATTGAACTGAAACCGGCGAAAGTAAGCTATGGTAAGCCAGGTAAAGGGTACCTAGGGCAAAACTAAACAAGAGCAGAAATAGGCTATGNCCGGCGAAAGTAAGCTATGGTAAGCCAGGTAAAGGGTACCTAGGGCAAAACTAAACAAGAGCAGAAATAGGCTATGCAGCTATTACAACAACTGACCGTAACTAATCTATACTGTTGTCCACAAGGGACTCAGGGTTCACTACCAAAGTGGTAGTGAGTGTAAGGGGGGTCAAAAACTTCTTCGGGGGTCGCTCGACGCAGGTCTGGAAGACTTTTGGAAGGCTGATTGATCTCTCATAAGAAAAGTGGTAGGCAGAGAGCTCCAGCACACGAGGTGGTGGAGCGAGCTGTTGTGTATACAACTGACGTTTGGGGCTGCGCACCGGCGTATATAGTCGGCCGGCTGCGGGTCCTTCGGCTCCCTTCACCTGGTCCGGTATCTTTTCCTAAATCAGTGGTAAACCCTGTGTAATTGGTCTGTAATTTGTACTTGTGAGCTTCTCCCTTGGCAGTGCAGGCCACATTTTCTCGGGGCTGCCTGGAGTGGCGGTTATCCTTGTGTGTGGGTTGCGTCGTTGCCGCAAGCTTAGGGGCAGCGCTTGGCTTTGTTGCTGGCTTCTGTCGCACGCAGGGGTGATTACTGGACACGTGACGTCTGGCATAATGGCATAGATGACCTCGACTGCCATGTCCTTGGGTGCCCCTTGCCTAGAGGTGTGCTGGTTGGCTCTGGAACCAAGTCGTCCTAGGTTCAAATCCCACTCGGGGTGACGTGACGTCACATGAAGAGGAGGCGGAGTTGTAAATAATAATTATGCCAGTATGCATCACGCGTCAAACTCTTAAGTCAGAATTGACTAGTAGGGCTTCATAATCAGAAAAATATACACAAGAGAAGGAGGGAAATGTGACTTCCTTTTCTTTTACTACATCTGAAGTGTAGCATTCTATACGATGTTACTACAAATAATTGTTTAATTATCACATATGTAGTCTTCTGTGAAAAAGTTTTTGCTATAAGATTTTATATATATTTAAAGTGTAGAATATAATTTAACATTTTTACCCTGAATAAAAACATTGTGTTTGACTTTTATTTTTAATGTTATTACACATANGTAGAATATAATTTAACATTTTTACCCTGAATAAAAACATTGTGTTTGACTTTTATTTTTAATGTTATTACACATAAAGATATTTGTAATATTTATTAAAAGTCAAAATAAACAGTTAGTTAAAATATATTCCCAAATATTTTACTGTACTGTTTTCATATACCATAGTAAAACAGGTAAGGTTACTTTTCTTACATGGCCATTTCTTTTGGGATGGGATTATTTTAGAGGCAATTTGACATGTGCCAAAGTTTTAGCCTTAGGCCTATCAGAATATATCACGTTGCTGTACCATAGAGTGTTCTTTATATGAAGCCAACAGACGGCATGTGTTTTAGTTAACGTCTTGATTAACAGCCAAGCTGCATTTGTTAAGTTAACATCATGATTAAAGTGAGGCTATGAATTTAAAGCCGCAGTAACAGTACTTAGCCTCAATGTAATTAAGGAAATAACAATGTCTGTATAGTTTCCACTTAGGCATTTGAACAATTATTTGAATTATGCCTATAATAAATCCCAAGTAATTATGATTGCCAGCGATAAACTCTGTCAGAAGGAATAAGTCATTACCTATTTACCAAAACATTCCACGTAATAATTTTATGAAAATAACGTAAAAATATTATAAACCCATGGAAATTTGGAATTACATCATTCTTTAATGTGCCTGTATTAAATTTAACGTAATATATTTTTGTGCACTGAAATTTTATTTGCTAACATTGGAAGCAGTGTATCCACTAGCATTTGTTTTACAGTGTCCGTAAGAGGGGTCACGCACCACCCCTTCACTTAGGCAGCCGCCATTTTGTCACATCAGGAAAACCCCTCCACCCTCGAGTTGAGGGGGTATATAAGCTGGTGACTGGTAGGGCAGAGCAGAGAGTGCGTCTGGGAGTCAGTCTCGAGGTGGAATTCCAGTGTCCACCTGCTCTCTACACCCACTCACCCTCCCGACAATTAGGGGCCATAATACGCTCAGTGTCACTATGACTAACCCATCCTCCTTGCCCAGAGCCCGAAATACACTCAGTGGCAACAGTGGATATCCTGCCGTCCCTTAAACCTTGTTTTGCTACCAAGTGGCCGAAACATGCTCAGCGGTAACATGACGTACCTCACAACCTCGTCATTGGGATCGGGGCTGAAATACGTTTAACCACTGTCAACCTGTACTTAGGCACAGGGACCAAAACATGCTCAGTTGCCATCCCTCTTCCTTCTGCTCCAACTACCACCAGGGTGCAAGCCTATGTGGACGTTGGGAATGCACCCCACGCCCTCAACGGAACAAATGCACATTTATGTGCGTGCCGCCGTCCATTTCCGGTCGTGTAAACCCCATTCAGTGCCTCGTGGTCACGGTGTTAGAGGAGATAGGGTGTATTCAGTGCTCTCCAGTGTTATTTGTAATAAAGGGTTCAATCTCGCCTAAATCAGTGGTAAACCCTGTGTAATTTGTACTTGTCGCCAGAAGCGGCAAATAAAACCCACTGAATGTGGGTTTTTTGTCATGTCGACTGCATCACCCACCTATGTTCTTGCACTGAGGAAACTATTATAGTAGAAAGCCAGCTCCACAAGACGTGCCGCTTCCCAGCCTGAAAGTGATCCTCCTATTAATTAATTCAATCATCACAAGCCATGTCCCGCACCTTCCACCACGTTAGAGGAGTTCGCCAAAACCGCAGTAGATAACAAGGCAAGTCCCCCTACTGCTCCCGCTAAGCTCGAACACGACATCAAGCTTGAGAAAGCCAGGAGGTATTACGAGAGGCAGCTAGCTGCCTCCGCTCATCTCGCCTATCAGGATACCAGAAAACAACGACTGCCCACACATCACACACCAGCATGTGAGGTAGTTGCTCAAGGAATTATTCTAGCTCCACCTAGCACCCTTCGCCTCAGCTTCTGGATGTGGAAAGTCAGAACTTGATTTTACCTGGTGCACATAAAAACTCGCGGGCAGATACCGTCTTCTGACACTCATTAGATAACTGTGACTATTCCTCGGTCCTCTTACCACTCTGATCTGCGAGGAATGGTTATGCTGATACCCGAGCCAGGCCTCCCAGTGTCAGATACACCCAGGCCTCCCGCCCTAGGTGCAGGTATAGTTACAGCAATCAGTAATCTTATTTTCAAGTCAATTGCAGGATATAATTTTCACATCACTTTCTGGGCATATTGGGTGGCATTTTGAGTTTAAAAAAACTTATAGTTAAGGTAATTTTACTGTAGGGTGTCTTATTTTTTGAGTCATCCAATAAGATAAGTTATTTTTTATTTTGAAAATTTAGCGAATTTAGCAAATTATATCAATTATTGAAAATTTTAGCATCTATTTAGCATTTATAGCATTTGCTATATCACGTACCTCCACTCATTATTTTCAACATGAAGTCTAATTTGGTTAGAATTTGTATTTTATTGATGTATGTATGGAAATTTTTGGGCAGTCCCCTCAAAAATGGTAGATAGGGAGTCCACTGTAAACAGGTTGTATAGAACCTCATGAGGAAAAGAACATACCACAACATATTTCACTGACTATTTCTGCTAAGTTCTGTAAACTCTGTAAATATTTGTTGCAACTGTAATGAAAATTAATTTTTTTTTATAAAGTAAGAGACAGGTTACATTTCTTTTCATACTTTTTTAGTTTTATTGCTTCAAAACATGTTGATTTGAAGACGGGCATAAAAACAATGTAATATAGGTAACATTTCATCAGAAACACATTCAAACCTTTTTCACCTACTAAAAGATTTGAATTTAGAAAAATTCTTAAATTAGTTTTTAAGTATTTATAAAGCCAACCAGGGCCGTCGATAAGGGGGGAGAAGGGGTGCATTTGTCCCAGGCCCCGAGGCACTGGGGAGCCCCAGATGCTCGGAGTTATGGGAAAAAAAAAGGACACCTGTGAAGAGGGCCTTGAAATATTAATTTGTGATGGGGCCCAAAATTTCTGTTGACGGCTCTGTAGCCAACGTTTTAAAGCAAAGAACATACATCATCATATTGGGTGGTTACTGAACCATTGAGGAGTTTTTGGAAACACATTTAACCCCTTTTCACCCTCTTAGGTTTTGAATTTAAAAAAAATTTTTGAAATTAGTATTTAGGTATTTTTATAGCCTACATTTTGAAGCTAAGATCACAGCAATATCTCAATGGATTAATGAGCTATTGAGNTATTTAGGTATTTTTATAGCCTACATTTTGAAGCTAAGATCACAGCAATATCTCAATGGATTAATGAGCTATTGAGGAGTCCTCAAAAACACATTTTACCCATTTCACTTTATTAGGGGTCGAATTTCGAAAAATACTTTTGGATGCCTTCACCCTAAGGGAAAGCATCCCTAAATGTTCATGCTTGTGCATCAAGTGGTTTGTGGTGTTCATTGATGAGTGAGTAAATCGGTCAGATGGGACACTTCATTTTATACAGAGATATTATCAGCATTAAGAAATTATGTTACATAGGCGTTCAAGATTAATTGAGCAGACTGACTGGCATGCACCCAGCAAAGTTGGCAACAACTCTACGCTCAAGACGTGACCTGGATAATTTTGTAACCATTACTACTTGCAAGGAGCATGTGTAACCTTCATGTCTAGGCAAGTCTCAAACTTTTGAAAGTACATTTGTTACATTTATTCTGTCTATTAGAGAATTTAAGAGCCTACATCACCCGCCATATTTAATTTCTTTCTTTCTTCCTGTTTTAAATTTAGGAGGATTTATTGAAAAATATTACAATAGAAGATTAGATAATTATCTTACCCATCATTACATAGTATATGATACACTGAAGAGCCAAAAAAACTGGTACACCTGCCTAATATCATGTAGGGGCCCCAAGCACGCAGAAGTGTTGCAAGATGATGTGGCATGGACTCGACTAATATCTGAAGGAATGCAGAAGGCAATTCACACCATGAATCCTGCAGTGCAGTCCAAAATCCAATCTGCGCCAATTTGAGAACTGAGAAAGGGTTGCATGTCTGTCACGTTTAATGATTCTCGTCAGTCGTCGTTTGTCGCGTTCTTTCACAATCTTTTTCTGGCCGCAGCGGTGTCGAAGATGTAATATTTTACCGGATTCCCGATATTCACGGTACACTCGGGAAATGGTTGTACGCNGCCGCAGCGGTGTCGAAGATGTAATATTTTACCGGATTCCCGATATTCACGGTACACTCGGGAAATGGTTGTACGCGAACATCCAAATTTTATCGCTACCTCGGAGATGCTATGTCTCATCTCTCGTGCGCCGACTATAACGCCACGTTCAAACTCACTTAAATCTTGATAACCTGCCATTTTAGCGGCAGTAACCGATCTAGCTGCCGACCGCATCGCGTTACTCTGATTGGTTCCATACTTCTGTTATTTGCATACGCACGCCATTACGGTTTTTGTGGCTCTTCAGTTTATNCAAACATCCAAATTTTATCGCAACCTCGGAGATGCTATGTCTCATCTCTCGTGCGCCGACTATAACGCCACGTTCAAACTCACTTAAATCTTGATAACCTGCCATTTTAGCGGCAGTAACCGATCTAGCTGCCGACCGCATCGCGTTACTCTGATTGGTTCCATACTTCTGTTATTTGCATACGCACGCCATTACGGTTTTTGTGGCTCTTCAGTGTATATTAATGCATATTTATGCAATAATTAACTTAATACAAAATTGTATATATTATTTCATTCTCACCTTGTAATGACAACCTGGGAACATCTATTAACAATCAGGTACAAAAATTTGCACAGAACCATGAAGTGTAATACTTTTATAATGAAACATTTTCAGTAATGTCTCTCACTCTTCTGTTATTACACTAAAATGAATAATTTGTGCATAAGGGATAACATAGCCTCTTAGCACTGCAACATCACATTTATTTTGAATTTTGACTTACTCATTTTAGATTAATATTTTGGCAAACATTCAGTATGGTAAAACATTTTTAGGNGTTAACATAGCCTCTTAGCACTGCAACATCAGATTTATTTTGAATTTTGACTTACTCATTTTAGATTAATATTTTGGCAAACATTCAGTATGGTAAAACATTTTTAGGCAAATTGCGTTGTGGCAGAATGCCGTCACACTTAATACTTTCAGGCCGAATGATGTTGGGCAAAACACCTAAGGTGTGAAGTAACTTAGGGCTGAGTGCTACCAGCATAACAATGTTAGATGTGGCAGTGCACCTGCCTACCTGTGAGCTAAAATACTTTAAGCCCTGAAGGCATGGTCATGCAACAGTGCTTCTCTCCTCAGTACAGTCAGAATAAGGACGGCACAAAGTGATCGCTCTGCACTCTTTAGCAACATTTCATAGCTACATTTTAATAATACAGTTCCATAGCCGATTTCATGTGTTTCTCCAGCATCATCAGCTGGGTCACTTGGAACACTAGAGTTAACTTGGGACACTTAAAGGGGACTTTTGTTTGTACAAGTGACAGCTCCGAGTAAAATAAAACAAACACAATACATGACTGCCAGAAACTAACTTTATGAAACTGCGTAATTTTATTTTAGAACTGCCACATCGTCAAACAAAAGTTCCTATAAAATGTCTNAGAAACTAACTTTATGAAACTGCGTAATTTTATTTTAGAACTGCCACATCGTCAAACAAAAGTTCCTATAAAATGTCTTATTTTACCCCAAATGTCCCATATAACACCAGTTCGATACATTATAATGTTTATATGAAAATTGCTGAACATTGTCATTTCAAGTTTGTCGTTTGAAATACCCTTTTTTGTATACAAAATAACTAGTGAGTTTCTAGATTTTTTGATTACACTTGCTTGATTACACATGCTGGTAACATCAAATGATGCTGTATGTGCATGTATACTTTGCTACACCATACTGCTACCTGATAACTGAAAGTATCACCTGCCAGTTTACCTACCTTCTGCCTGACTNGACACTTAAAGGGGACTTTTGTTTGTACAAGTGACAGCTCCGAGTAAAATAAAACAAACACAATACATGACTGCCAAAAACTAACTTTATGAAACTGCGTAATTTTATTTTAGAACTGCCACATCGTCAAACAAAAGTTCCTATAAAATGTCTTATTTTACCCCAAATGTCCCATATAACACCAGTTCGATACATTATAATGTTTATATGAAAATTGCTGAACATTGTCATCTAAAGTTTGTCGTTTGAAATACCCTTTTTTGTATACAAAATAACTAGTGAGTTTCTAGATTTTTTGATTACGCTTGCTTGATTACACATGCTGGTAACATCAAATGATGCTGTATGTGCATCTATACTTTGCTACACCATACTGCTACCTGATAACTGAAAGTATCACCTGCCAGTTTACCTACCTTCTGCCTGACTNGTATACTTTGCTACACCATACTGCTACCTGATAACTGAAAGTATCACCTGCCAGTTTACCTACCTTCTGCCTGACTTTCTTTTGTCAAGGAAATGGCTGTCTTTCCATTATAAGTTTATCAGCATGGTCCAATAATCAATTTTATGATTTTCCTGCCTATCATTAGTGCTATTGTAGCAATTAATGTGTTGATAAATTCATAATAGTTTTCTGGTTTTGCACATCATAAAGAATATGGGTGCCTCAGTTTGTAACCAGAAATGTTACATATGGGTACAATACAAATAAGAAACTTTGGATGTTTAATTTCTCACATTTGCAATTATATTATGTTACACATTTAGTTNTGGGTACAATACAAATAAGAAACTTTGGATGTTTAATTTCTCACATTTGCAATTATATTATGTTACACATTTAGTTAAAATAATGGACAAGTTTTAAACTATTCTGGTATTTAATTTTCCTATTTAATACAGTAAGGCTGTTTATAGTGACACCTCTCCTAAAAGGAATGTTAAAAAACTTTCACAGTTAATAGGAAAGAATTTACCTGCATTTCATGAACACTTGTTAGTTTTACTGCTTTATTTATTGCATTATGATTTAAAGCAACTATATTTTTAACTGCAAAAGACTTTCNTGGGTACAATACAAATAAGAAACTTTGGATGTTTAATTTCTCACATTTGCAATTATATTATGTTACACATTTAGTTCAAATAATGGACAAGTTTTAAACTATTCTGGTATTTAATTTTCCTATTTAATACAGTAAGGCTGTTTATAGTGACACCTCTCCTAAAAGGAATGTTAAAAAACTTTCACAGTTAATAGGAAATAATTTACCTGCATTTCATGAGCACTTGTTAGTTTTACTGCTTTATTTATTGCATTATGATTTAAAGCAACTATATTTTTAACTGCAAAAGACTTTCTNCACTTGTTAGTTTTACTGCTTTATTTATTGCATTATGATTTAAAGCAACTATATTTTTAACTGCAAAAGACTTTCTTTGTCGAGCACAATTATTCTTATTTTTTTGTGTATGTTGCATGTATGTAGTGTTTGAAGGCTGTTTTATGTGTTGTGGTTCCAGACTCAGTTGAAAGATGCTGAAATATCAAGACTTAAAGGACAGGTAAGCATCCTTTTGTTTTGCTTGCGAGCTTGTAAGCAAAAAGAAATTTGTGTTTGTTGATCATGTTAGTGAATTAGTAATATTACTGAACCTGCAACTCCATATTACAAATTAATAGAAATGAGAAAGTAATTTGTTACCTACTTTTCAATATTTTTGCAATGATATTGTTGGAATTGTCCACAGTAGACTAGATTGTAGGTATTGTAGTTGTAATTCTGTACCATAAGCTACAGTATTCATAACTAACAATAACTGTAAGAATATGTTTACTTGGACACTGTGTTATGAATGGGCTTGCCCAGGCAAGGAAGTTGTGTTGGTGCTATCATCATCCCATACGTCCACCAGGCATTTGCTAGAGATGTTGGCTGCTCGTGCCTAGATAAGTAGGCTTCATGGCACGTCATCCCAGCCAAACTGGTGACATCATGGGGTGCCGCAGCACTCAATATGATTTTGCATACTCTGTGCACAGTGCGTACTGCTTGAAAACAATAAACACAGACATGTTCCGGGAGTGGCCAGCCAATTGCACCACACCAACTCCTGAGCACCACCCCTGATCACAGGGCATTTAAAGAGAAGTAAGCAAACCCTCTGGAATAATTTTTTGATAATAAACTCTTGATGGTCGGTTTAGACTGCTCCAAGCTACAAAGCTAGGAGAAAGGCAAATAGGGAGTCAGTCAGTCTGGCCAGGGAAAACTTTTTGGAATAAATCCTGTGCACTGGCAATGGTGTGCTTAGTGATTGTAGCTAGTTTACTCTGGAGACACTGGGAGCACCTGGGGGCATCCCTCGCCAGACACAAGGCAGGGAGGAACCCTGATCCATTCTCAAGACAAGGATGGGGAGTTAAGGCCAGGAGTGGCAGCAATAGGGTGTTTGGGTCATGCCTCTGCATCCCGACAAGTTGAATCGTGCTAGTCACATTCTAAAGCCATCAGCTTGCTGGATTGTGAGGCACACATCATAGAAGCGCGAGAGCCCTGCAGAAGACTTAGGCAGACCAGGAGTTGCCCAAACGAGCTGAGTTTAGTTCAGATGGAAAGGTATAGTAACGCGTATGTACAGAGCTGGCATAAGAGATGTCGCAGGTACTTAAGTCTCCCCATGCAACAAAGCTGGCTTTCCCACTTGCTAAATGTCATCATCACCATCAAAACGGGACTTGCATAGACAACAATGGCGATCTACCACAGCAAGGGACTTACCAAGACATGGAGTGGGTCGAGCGAACTCCGAACATCAGCAGCAGCAAGGGCAATGCACAGTAGCACCCTTCCCACCACTGCGCAGCAGCACAGGCATTGGCTAGTCTGTGCCCAGAGAGAGGTTATACAGCATTGTGCCCAAACTAAGTTACCAACCATTAGAGAGTGGGTAGAGCTAGTCAGCCAGGGGTTGTTGTCCCTTTACTCATTCATGCATCCCTACTGAGTCGACCTCGAGAGTAGTCCCTGGACTAAGGCACTGTGTCAGTTGAGGGACTGACTACTGGAGGTTGATGTAGGAGGCCGTCAGCTCAACTGCCAGGGAACAGAGAGTGGACTCCTGGAAGAGCACCCCACTGATCCCTGGGAGGTCCTTGAACCTTAGCCAGGTAATACACCAAAGGTGGGGAAGGATTACAGGCCCATTCAAGAAAGCCATTTCCAAAAGGACCACAAGATGACCGTATAAAATGTTACTTGAAATACCCACGTACTTTTATACAAGCCAATTGTTGGGATAAGGCTGTAAATGTTGAATTCTTCTAGAGGGCTTGTGGATTATCTTAAATCATACACCTTTCCAATGGTCGCAGTGAGGACAACACCGTGTGTCTCCTCTTATATGTGCCCCAGCTTGCGCTTCATTTCACTACATCTGTCCAGTCTGGAAGGCCAGCTTGGTGACACCCTGAATATTGTTGGGCAGCACTTTGTGGCACTTGGTTCTGCCTTTCCCCAAACATTTTTCAATCTTTCCTAGCCAAGTTATGTTTACATTGTCTTGTTATGACTGTGTGCACATCTGCTCTCTGTGCTGCATACTCTCTTTGTAAGTACTGATAAATTAATTCGTGATACATTGTTATACAGGATGAGTATAAAAGAATACCTCAACTTTGAGGGTGTATAATATCAAAACTAAACAACCTACAACCTTGATTGACCAATCAAATGAACCGTGGTACCGTGAAGTTTGTTTACCGTACATTCATAAATGTTCAATGTGACCACCACGAGCGGACCGAACGACATCTATGCGATAATCAAACTCGTTCCACACTCTTGTCAGCATGTCCGGTGTTACGGTTTGGATGGCGTCCATAATTCTCGTTTTGAGGTCGTCAATGTTAGCCGTCAATGGTGGACGAAACACTTGATTGTTTATGTACCCCATAGAAAAAATTACAAGGGTTAATATCCGGGCTTCTTGGGGGCCAGTGATGAAGAGCCTGGTCACCAGGTCACCAGCTGCTCCTTCGACCAATCCAGCATTGCAGCAACGTCTCGTTCGGGTATACGCGAACAGCTAGGTGCCAATGGGGTAGTGCACCATAAAGGAAATATCAGACCATCCCCTTCTCATTGACGTGTCAAATGCAAGCTCGTTACTCCCTCACCACCGCAAACCAAGAGTTAAGAATGCCATCCAAACCGCAACACCGGTCATGCTGACAAGAGTGTAGAACGAGTTTTATTTACGTGTAAATGTCGNAAGAATGCCATCCAAACCGCAACACCGGTCATGCTGACAAGAGTGTAGAACGAGTTTTATTTACGTGTAAATGTCGTTCGGGCCACTCAAGGTGTACCTGTCAAAGGTGCTCGCGGGGGATTAAAATTGCGGGGGCTGTCAGCGAGGTTTCTACTTCCAATATGCGTTAAATTTCAGGACGTACTGCTAGAAAGAAAAAGAGAAAAGAACGTCAACTGGCAACAGGAGAAGGCTGTCTCTGAATTACTGCAGAGAAATAGGAATGCATTTCCATATGGAACAAAAGACTTTGGAAGGACTAATGAGTACTGCCACCATATTGCTAAAGGAAGTACTAAGCCCATAAAGCAGCCACCAAGACGACTACCACAATCTTCAAATGATTCAGTTGAGGGAATTTTGAAGGAATAAATTTTTCCATGAGAAAATGACGATATTGGGAATGCATCATTAGTAAATAAAGAAAATTTCCATTATTGCCTCTACATGTAAAGGCATTTCGCACACACTTTATTTGGCATTTTTTTTTGTAAGACAGTTACTTCCACTGCTCATTTTTTGAAACAATTGCGTGGAAAGGTTTATCTTGTTATAATNATTTTTTTTGTAAGACAGTTACTTCCACTGCTCATTTTTTGAAACAATTGCGTGGAAAGGTTTATCTTGTTATAATCATACGTGTTTTGTTTTTGAAATGGCATGGCTGATTTGCTGGAGTACTATTAGTGCTGCCGTGGAATTAAACCAATGGCACTAGTGGTCTAGTAAACAACCATGGCAGATGCCAGACGGTTGTTCCAAAGCCATAAGATGTCGAGAAACTTAGTTTCCTTTTATGATAACGCTATTTTTTTAATTTTTTCCTTGGAAATATTACAACAGTAGAAATATAATTTCTTCTCGTCCCTTGCCAAGTCATAACGCAAACCGTGAAGTATGCGCACGTAATTTAATTGGTTTTTAATGTTTTGATTTTTGGTCTTCCGATTCTCGATTATACGATTCTTCAAGAATCGTGGATATTGAGGAATTATGGAATCGATTTTGACATCTCTACATATCATGCAATTAGTTTGCATTTTCAACATCTCATTTAATTTGCAACAGCAGATCACTGGATCAATTTGTTTCATGTACTCTCATTTCCAGTTTGATGATAATTTTTCTGGACAGGGATGTCCATTTTCCTACATGATGCAGTGTACTTTTTCTGCCCATGATTCCACAGTTCTGTTAGTTTTNCTGGACAGGGATGTCCATTTTCCTACATGATGCAGTGTACTTTTTCTGCCCATGATTCCACAGTTCTGTTAGTTTTTATTTCTGTTTAGATAAGAGTGCCTGCATATGAGGTAGGAATTGTGGGTTCAAGTCCAATCTTAATCATTCTTGTTTCCAACTTTTCCAATGTGTTTTGGGGATATTACTATTTCAGCTGTCGTCATGAGAACCACCTGCCATGAATTAGAAGATCTTTATAAATTAAGATTAATGCAAATATTGTTGTTAGTTGAAGGAAGGGGCTATCTTAAGGGTGTTAACTGTTATAGGAGGTGTGTAGTCTTGTGTTCATCAGTTGTAAAAGTAGCAGTTGTAAGTGGCTTAAACTACAGTTGTTAATACTGACGTAAAATTTTTTGTCAGCCTATAAATGGCAGTTGTTGGTAATCTCCCAACATGTCAGTTTTTTCCTCCTTGTGATGAGCAGACTCAGGAGGGTTCATAATACATCTGCAGTCCTTGATAGTGAAATACAGTTTGAAATACTTGTTTCACACTTTTTATTACCTGCATGAAAATATGTGTATATTTATTTACTATAATAAATTTTGATGCCACGTGTTCCTTGCAGTGGAGTAGGTTGTGAGCATAGGGGTTTTGTGGTCAGCTTGCAGAACTGGAGCAGAGTGGCGCTGACAGAGAGGAGATGCTGGAGAAACTGCGCCAGGCAAGTGCTAAGCTTCGGGAGGTGGAACGAAACCTACATTCAGCCAAGAAGGACGTGTCCACGTATCAGGACATGCTCGAGCAGTCGCAGGCGAGTATTTCTTATGTCGTGTCTACAGGCACATCACCACTAGTTTATTTAATGCAACCTTCTATGTAATTTTCAAAATAAACGTGAACACCATAAAATGGTTACTTGTTTATTTTATACATTTATTATGATGAATACATTTATTGTGATAACTTCTCGAATATACTTTGAGATGTCTGCTTATCTAGTGAATACTCGTGTCATCTATTTAGGCCGAAATTTTAAAACTCTTTCTGCAAACATAGTGCATTTTCTTGTTTTAAGTGACAATGTATAGTAGTACCGAGCAAGGTAGCGCAAAGGTAAACAATAAGATTCACATTCTGGAGGATATGGGTTCAATTCCTGGTCGAACCATCCAGGGTTTTCCAAAATTGCTCCAGGCGAATTCTTGGATGGTTCCGTAATACAGGCCCTGGCCAATTTATTTCCTATCGCTCAATAATTGTTCTCTTACTAAGGCAGTGTCGCTGTCCAGGAGCACTCAAAATATATCAAATAAATACATTTTTTTTTTTTTTACTTTTTATANAAGAACGCCATCCAAACCGCAACACCGGTCATGCTGACAAGAGTGTAGAACGAGTTTTATTTACGTGTAAATGTCGCTCGGGCCACTCAAGGTGTACCTGTCAAAGGTGCTCGCGGGGGATTAAAATTGCGGGGGCTGTCAGCGAGATTTCTACTTCCAATATGCGTTACATTTCAGGACGTACTGCTAGAAAGAAAAAGAGAAAAGAACCTCAACTGGCAACAGGAGAAGGCTGTCTCTGAATTACTGCAGAGAAATAGGAATGCATTTCCATATGAAACAAAAGACTGGAAGGACTAATGAGATCTGCCACCATATTGCTAAAGGAAGTACTAAGCCCATAAAGCAGCCACCAAGACGACTACCACAATCTTCAAATGATTCAGTTGAGGGAATTTTGAAGGAATAAATTTTTCCATGAGAAAATGACGAGATTGGGAATGCATCAATTAGTAAATAAAGAAAATTTCCATTATTGCCTCTACATGTAAAGGCATTTCGCACACACTTTATTTGGCATTTTTTTTGTAAGACAGTTACTTCCACTGCTCATTTTTTGAAACAATTGCGTGGAAAGGTTTATCTTGTTATAATCATACGTGTTTTGTTTTTGAAATGGCATGGCTGATTTGCTGGAGTACTATTAGTGCTGCCGTGGAATTAAACCAATGGCACTAGTGGTCTAGTAAACAACCATGGCAGATGCCAGACGGTTGTTCCAAAGCCATAAGATGTCGAGAAACTTAGTTTCCTTTTATGATAACGCTATTTTTTTAATTTTTTCCTTGGAAATATTACAACAGTAGAAATATAATTTCTTCTCGTCCCTTGCCAAGTCATAACGCAAACCGTGAAGTATGCGCACGTAATTTAATTGGTTTTTAATGTTTTGATTTTTGGTCTTCCGATTCTCGATTATACGATTCTTCAAGAATCGTGGATATTGAGGAATTATGGAATCGATTTTGACATCTCTACATATCATGCAATTAGTTTGCATTTTCAACATCTCATTTAATTTGCAACAGCAGATCACTGGATCAATTTGTTTCATGTACTCTCATTTCCAGTTTGATGATAATTTTTCTGGACAGGGATGTCCATTTTCCTACATGATGCAGTGTACTTTTTCTGCCCATGATTCCACAGTTCTGTTAGTTTTCATTTCTGTTTAGATAAGAGTGCCTGCATATGAGGTAGGAATTGTGGGTTCAAGTCCAATCTTAATCATTCTTGTTTCCAACTTTTCCAATGTGTTTTGGGGATATTACTATTTCAGCTGTCCTCATGAGAACCACCTGCCATGAATTAGAAGATCTTTATAAATTAAGATTAATGCAAATATTGTTGTTAGTTGAAGGAAGGGGCTATCTTAAGGGTGTTAACTGTTAACAGAGGTGTAGTCTTGTGTTCATCAGTTGTAAAAGTAGCAGTTGTAAGTGGCTTAAACTACAGTTGTTAATACTGACGTAAAATTTTTTGTCAGCCTATAAATGGCAGTTGTTGATAATCTCCCAACATGTCAGTTTTTTCCTCCTTGTGATGAGCAGACTCAGGAGGGTTCATAATACATCCGCAGTCCTTGATAGTGAAATACAGTTTGAAATACTTGTTTCACACTTTTTATTACCTGCATGAAAATATGTGTATATTTATTTACTATAATAAATTTTGATGCCACGTGTTCCTTGCAGTGGAGTAGGTTGTGAGCATAGGGGTTTTGTGGTCAGCTTGCAGAACTGGAGCAGAGTGGCGCTGACAGAGAGGAGATGCTGGAGAAACTGCGCCAGGCAAGTGCTAAGCTTCGGGAGGTGGAACGAAACCTACATTCAGCCAAGAAGGACGTGTCCACGTATCAGGACATGCTCGAGCAGTCGCAGGCGAGTATTTCTTATGTCATGTCTACAGGCACATCACCACTAGTTTATTTAATGCAACCTTCTATGTAATTTTGAAAATAAACGTGAACACCATAAAATGGTTATTTGTTTATTTTATACATGTATTATGATGAATACATTTATTGTGATAACTTCTCAAATATACTTTGAGATGTCTGCTTATCTAGTGAATACTTGTGTCATCTATTTAGGCCCAAATTTTAAAACTCTTTCTGCAAACATAGTGCATTTTCTTGTTTTAAGTGACAATGTATAGTAGTACCGAGCAAGGTAGCGCAAAGGTAAACAATAAGATTCACATTCTGGAGGACATGGGTTCAATTCCTGGTCGAACCATCCTGATTTTGATTTCCCAGGGTTTTCCAAAATTGCTCCAGGTGAATTCTTGGATGGTTCCATAATACAGGCCCTGGCCAATTTATTACCTATCCCTCAATAATTTTTCTCTTACTAAGGTCGTGTCGCTGCCCAGGAGCACTCAAAATATATGAAATAAATAAATTTATTTTTTTTGCTTTTTATATTATTAATAGGCCACACAATAACAATTAGTTCTTTTGGTAAAAATAGTTATAAAAAGAGTATAAGTGGCACATGGTAGGCATAGGGGACAAAACCACTTGTTATTGACACATTTGTGTGTATGACTCTGACAAATTAAAATCACCACAATGATAGTCTTCTCTCTGCAGTTCACGTACTGCATTTTTAGGCATTTCAGACAAACATAATTTACTGTACATAGTAACTGACAGTATTTGTTTTGAAAACAGATTTAGCTAGAAGAGTATGGGATGGGGTTAAAATAAATGACAATTCAATTTATTAATGTTTTCTTAGCTGGGT
>NQII01005058.1:28359-59398 GCA_002778355.1 Clitarchus hookeri | reverse complement strand
GTTTGAGCTCGTTACCGTGTGGATAGACTGCAGAGGGCAGTTGGCACTGGGTTGCAGTTCAATTGGCTAGGTTCGGAGGCAGTAGCTGCCCTCTTAGCTCTCCACCTTGCACCACTCCTATGGTTGAAGGGCATAGAGGAAGTTACTAGGGTCTACCACGCTAAGAAGAGCAGGCGACTAAAATCCGTAACTATGTGTGTAGCCAGTGGGTGCTAGTCCACCCAGACTCAGTCCTATGGCTCCAATCGGCGAAGTACAACGCGCGGTGGATGGAGCAGTGGGCACATCGGGATGTCTAGCCTTGTCTTGATGTGTGGTCCAGAAGGGGTCAGGCCACCAGTATCAGTCTTATCACTCCAACCGGCAAAAATAACAATGCGATGGATGGAGTGAGTTGGCTGATCTGGGTGTCTACCCGCATCATGGATTGAGTTACTAGTGGTTGGGGCTCTGCTGTACATGCGCATCAGGTACCTTTGTGTACCTGGTCCACAGTATGGGTGGCCGTCTAATGGGNGGTTGGGGCTCTGCTGTACATGCGCATCAGGTACCTTTGTGTACCTGGTCCACAGTATGGGTGGCCGTCTAATGGGCATGTATTGCGACGTACGTGTGCCCAGTTAATGGAACCCACAGTCCTACACTATTTCTGCAAAGAGGTTTACAAGATGCAGTCTCCTGCTTTTCCTTAGTAGGTTTGAAATCTACGGGTGATAGAAGTCACAGTCAGCCTATAAATAAATACTTTGAGGTTAGGTAAGATCACGTGTTTATTCCCTAGAGGAATAGACACGGTGGCCCGTACTAACTCCTAACTATCAATGAACTGTAACGGAAGTAATCTATTGTATACCAGGTGAAGAGGACCTGGGTCTTGTCTAGACAAGAGCAGATAAGGCTAGGTAGCTATGACAACAACTGACCTTAACTAATTTGCTACTGTTGTCGAGAAGAAACTTGGGGTTCACTACCAAAGTGGCAGTGAGTGTAATGGGGGAAAACGAAGACTTCCTCAGGTGTTGCTGGGCAAACGTCTAGAAGACTTCTGGAAGGTAGCGGTTGTCCTTCGTGAGGAAGGCGGTAGGGCAGAGGGCTCCAGCACACGAGGTGGTGAAATGAGCTGCTGGGTATGAACTGGCATTTCGGAGCTGTACGCTTGCCTATATGGACGGTCGGCTGTGGGTCCTTCGGCTCGTCGGATATCTTTGGGCTGTAGCGCCTATCTTAGCGTGAAGGCCACATTCTCTCAGGGAAGGCTGGAAGTGCGGTATTCCCTACATGCGGGTTGCATCACTCCCGCGAGCTTAGGGGCAGCACTGAGCTACTTGGCTGGCTTCTATCGCACGTGGGGGTGATTAACAGACATGTGACGTCTGAAATATTGGTGTAGATGGCCTTAACTGCCGTGTCTTTGGGTGCCTCTTGCCTAGGGGTGTGCTAGTTGGCTCCAGAAATAAGTCGTAAAAAAAAATTAAGTAATCTTTCACATTTATTATGAAAAAAATCGAGTTGTATTTCATGTTATCACAATCACAAAATTTGCAGGTCTGTATCTTTTAAATAATTAATAATAATTAAAAACCACATGCTCTTATTTTTCTGTAAGATTCCACTTGCTCAGTGCTTATGCATTATGTGGCAAAAAAGGTGTGTGCCATATACTCCTCCAGAATATAATTTTATTCAGAAGACTTGTATCTACTGCAGTAAATTAATATTTTAATGACAAATTATCTGATTTTCCTGCAACAAGCCACTGAAGATTGACTCTACTCACAGCTACTGAATATTTAAAACATTTTTGGCAACAAGTTGACCTTAGAGTGTACACGTATGGGGTATCATTGTGTTTGGAAGACTTCTGTCTATTTACTTAAATTAATATTTAATTTTAAAATCATGTTCATTTCCAACCTGAGGAAGAATTGNGGAAGACTTCTGTCTATTTACTTAAATTAATATTTAATTTTAAAATCATGTTCATTTCCAACCTGAGGAAGAATTGAAATTGAAATAGAACGGAATCTAAACTGACAAATCTCTGAACTGACAGTTTGTATCTGAATGGTTTTTGAGTGAATCTGCTAGTTGTTAGTGCACTTACTAAAACCTTTTTTCCACTCCTGATGAGGACCAAGTCACATAAACCTGACTATAGTAAAAAAATATAATTAAAGATTTTCACAGAATCGCTGACCAGAAAGTTAGGGTTTATTTTTAGAGTGGTTCTTTAGAACAAAATTAACTCCTTATTCACACTCTTGGTAACAGTCTTACTGAACAGAAACTGAATGAGCACCAATGGGTTAAAGAAACAGCTTTCTTTCTGCTGACTAGTGGCTGATCTGAACTGCAGGTAGCAGACGGGCAGAACGATAGCTACAGGAGTCTCTTTCAACCTTATACACTTGGAGTGCTTGGGTGAGGGTTAAAGTGGAGGGTGTGCAGTCACAAGAGGAATTTCATTCCCTCACTCTCTCTTCTAGTCAGAGCATCTCACACCTCTCTCCATATTGCCAAACCCCGGCAGTGGAGAGGTGGAAATCTGTAGTACCCAGTTGCTTAAGCACTGTAACTCTGCCCTGTCGGCTTACTGTGTGGAGTACTGCTATGGATGGATTCAAATCTCACTTGATGCCGACCACTGAACTGGTATACAATATTTGACCTGTCTATGATAGGGCGTTAATCACACAAACACCATAAATGACCAACTACGTGATAACCACCACCTATATGTTCCATTTGACCTGTTCTTAACCTGTTCAATCCGTGTCCATGATGAGGACATGTTGCATATGGAGGTTATCTGTCGTCTGCACTGCACACAACAAGGAATCAGTGGTGTTTTGAGCATCTTACATCAGAGAAATATGATTGATTGAAGTTTCTGTATTTCTCATTTGCGAATGGTTAATGCTGACCTCAGCAAACATGCAGTGGTACATTGTTAACTGGTTGCGAGAAGCACACTTTACAGCAAAAGATTTAACAATTGCAACACTTGAGTTTGTAATTAATTTGGGACTGAAATGGTTAATAAATAGATTTATGGTACCAGAAGGTGACGAAATTCATTCACTGTTCTCAGTTTTGATAAAAATAATGATTTTTGTTACATGCATGATTATTTCATGCATTAAATAATTGTTTAAACATTGTAGTAAGGCATTCAAATGCTGATATGTGCAAATATAAAATTCCCTGATTAGCTGACAATACTGGCCAGCAGTTAAGGAAGCAGGAACATTTGTTGTGTTGATAATCATTTGACATATGAAGGTCTGGATTTATTTTATGAAAGTTGAATTAAGATTGTTAATGTCTGATCTATGAATTGAAATATAGTATATGAAAGTACTTGACTGTGTGCATTGTTAATTATTTATTGACAATTTACACTGCTGCAACATTGAAATTTAATGAATGCTTGGGATTTTCAGAACTTATTTTATTCCATGTATATTTATAACTATTGTCCATTTTTTTAGGCCCAGTATATAGCACTGGAAAAGAAGTACGGTAAAGCAAAAAAACTTCTCAGAGAATTCCAGCAGCGAGAACAGGACATGATCCACAGGGAAGAATTCCACTTACAGCTTCTTCAGGAGAAAGACACAGAATATAATGCCTTAGTGAAAACTCTTAAAGATAGGGTAAGTAGGTATTTGTTACTTTTTCTGTCTGAAATGAGGTACAGTCAACTCTTGACACTATAACCCTGGGAATAACGGTCCCTTCAAAATAACAACTCTTTTTTGGAGCATCGTAAAAAATTTAATTAAATAATAAAAAAATTAGAAGGAAATAGACTGAAAAATAAGTTTGTTGCATATATTTTTGTTGTTAACCATTGCTATTTTATTTGCCACTCCTGTACGATTCTGAAGAGGGAACAATCTTAAAATAGGCACCACTAACACATGACAGTCTGCCTCTTCCATCAAGGTTGCCAATGTTTACCTACACGCAGAGTTGCCTAACCCAGAGAGTGCCCTTTGTGAGACCACATAATAATAAAAACATTGGGCTGAACCTGCTGAAAGGAGGAATAATGACTATCTTTCTTGGACACATATGTGAACAAACAGATCAATTACAAGTTCATATCCAGATACTGATTTTTTATTGTATGTAAAGATTATTAGGACAACGGGTGGTCCGGAAACTTTGTGCTGTATTACAAATCAAACATTATAAACTGATTACTTTTTAAACTCTTTTCCGACATTTCAATACTAGGAAACCAATATTTCTAGCTTGAATAGCCACAAAGTTTCCGGTAAACGTCTTTCAATGATAAAAAAAATTGGACGCTAAAAAAAATGTGTAATACTACAAGAGGAGGAAGGGAAATTAGAATTATTTTGCTGCATCTGATAGGAGTCGAGTAAATCAATATTTACAGTCCAGGAGAACCTCATAACTGCAGATATGAACACACGTTACCTTCAAAATTGGAATAAAATTGGACAGCAAAGCTGCCTAAGGTACCACACTCATTGAGACAGTTTGTTGAGTTTGCTAGGAAATAGACATTATTCATTTACAAAATAATGTTTTAAATTGTAGGCATGTTCCAATTAAAGGCTTAAAATTTCACCAGGGAAATCAAACTAAGCAAAGGTTAATAATTACTGTTTACAGACAGTTGTAGAAAACCTATCCTTAAGGGGGGTCAGTCCCTGTCGAATTGTTTTATAGATTTTCCACCACAAATTCGATTTCAGGAGGTGCATTACAATTTTTGGTACGATAAAGCACGAATAATACCTTCCTTATTGTTCNAACTCTTGACACTATAACCCTGGGAATAACGGTCCCTTCAAAATAACAACTCTTTTTTGGAGCATCGTAAAAAATTAAATTAAATAATAAAAAAAATTAGAAGGAAATAGACTGAAAAATAAGTTTGTTGCATTTATTTTTGTTGTTAACCATTGCTATTTTATTTGCCACTCCTGTACGATTCTGAAGAGGGAACAATCTTAAAATAGNATATTTTTGTTGTTAACCATTGCTATTTTATTTGCCACTCCTGTACGATTCTGAAGAGGGAACAATCTTAAAATAGGCACCACTAACACATGACAGTCTGCCTCTTCCATCAAGGTTGCCAATGTTTACCTACACGCAGAGTTGCCTAACCCAGAGAGTGCCCTTTGTGAGACCACATAATAATAAAAACATTGGGCTGAACCTGCTGAAAGGAGGAATAATGACTATCTTTCTTGGACACATATGTGAACAAACAGATCAATTACAAGTTCATATCCAGATACTGATTTTTTATTGTATGTAAAGATTATTAGGACAACGGGTGNACAAACAGATCAATTACAAGTTCATATCCAGATACTGATTTTTTATTGTATGTAAAGATTATTAGGACAACGGGTGATCCGGAAACTTTGTGCTGTATATCAAATCAAACATTATAAGCTAATTAGTTTTTAAGCTCTTTTCCGACATTTCAATACTAGGAAACCAATATTTCTAGCTTGAATACCCACAAAGTTTTCGGTAAACGTCTTTCAATAATAAAAAAAATTGGAAGCTAAAAAAAAATGCGTAATACTTCAAGAGGAGGAAGGGAAATCAGAATTATTTTGCTGCATCTGATAGGAGTCGAGTAAATCAATATTTACAGTCCAGGAGAACCTCATAACTGCAGATATGAACACACGTTACCTTCAAAATTGGAATAAAATTGGACCGCAAAGCTGCCTAAGGTACCACACTCATTGAGACAGTTTGTTGAGTTTGCTAGGAAATAGACATGATTCATTTACAAAATAATGTTTTAAATTGTAGGCATGTTCCAATTAAAGGCTTAAAAATTTCACCAGGGAAATCAAATTAAACAAAGGTTAATAATTACTGTTTACAGACAGTTGTAGAAAACCTATCCTTAAGGGGGGTCAGTCCCTGTCAAATTATTTTATAGATTTTCCGCCACAAATTCGATTTCAGGAGGTGCATTACAATTTTTGGTACGATAAAGCACGAATAATACCTTCCTTATTGTTCTNCCACAAATTCGATTTCAGGAGGTGCATTACAATTTTTGGTACGATAAAGCACGAATAATACCTTCCTTATTGTTCTTGAATTGTTACAGCTTCTCTGCATTTTATATTTTCTGTCTTGTAACAGCGAGGTAAAACAATTGATTATTTTGATGGAGCTACTACAGAAGTCATAATAGCTACAGCAGTCGAACAGAACAGATTTCAGAAAACGTATTATGTATGCCCTAAGTGACGTCCGAAAAAACCCATCCATAATCCACATTTGCAGGTAGTAGCCGAAAATAAAAAAATCCAAGATGGTGGGGCTTGATCATCCTTAAAGTTGGTAAAATATCTATACATTACTACAAAACCTGATCTAAATAGTAAATGGTGCCTGGCATTACTACTCATGTATATTGTAGCCATTTATTTTCTTCACAGGTAATACAGCTTGAACAAGAGCTTCTGGAAACGCAAAGAAAGGCTGGTTTTCCTACAGTTTTGCCATATGACAATACGAGTCTTCGCCAGCTCACACCCCAACTTTCTCGCAAGCACCAGGTGAGAATTAATTATCTTCAGCTACTAATACTCAAATGATCGAGGTTGGCTAAACATTTTTGCCTTTAACACTAAAATAGTCTGTCCCAAAATTAAATGACTTGGTACAAAATTTTTTGTAAAATTTATTGACATTTGTATTTGTGCACAACNATAGTCTGTCCCAAAATTAAATGACTTGGTACAAAATTTTTTGTAAAATTTATTGACATTTGTATTTGTGCACAACTTGTATCATTATTTTTCTCGTAACTGTGTTAACTGTTTTTATTCAAATGGAAGTTACCCCATTTATTCCAAATCCATCATTTTAAAATCATCTGAGGTCTTAAATGAATATGTATCTTAAATTGATATTGTAATGTCGAACAAAGATAGTATATACGAGTTCTCATTTCTTCTGTTGATAAGTTCCATTACACACACTGAATATTGGAAGTAGGAGTAGGGCTGGTGGAGTGGAGGTATGGAGGAGGTAGAGTTGGAAAAAGGGTTAGAGTTAACATTCAAGGAGGCTTTATATTCATGTAACGTGCATTACGAGGGTAGTTTCATGCTACCTACTNAGGGTTAGAGTTAACATTCAAGGAGGCTTTATATTCATGTAACGTGCATTACGAGGGTAGTTTCATGCTACCTACTATTGTCAGCTGCTTTTTGTATTTTTTGTACTTAGTCACAGTTATTGTTAATTTTTGAATTGTTACTGTAGGTAAAAAAAGCCTTGAGTAAATTTATAAGGATCCTGAGCCTTTTGATCTCTTGGCTGCTCACATATTAGAACAATAGCATACTTACCTACTTTCCTATCCCCTCTCTCAGGAATGTTATTTACAGTTTGTAATAGTAAAACCTGCTCTTTAAAGTTTGTTTACCAGTAACAATACAAATGCACCACCAAGGATATGAAATATCTAGGTCTNGTAAAACCTGCTCTTTAAAGTTTGTTTACCAGTAACAATACAAATGCACCACCAAGGATATGAAATATCTAGGTCTGATGCACCCTTCTTTAAGCCAGTTGTTCCATGGTGGAACTTTAATTACCACAAACAAAACAATTTCCACGATAACCAAACGCCTGACACGGCCAAGTCCGCCATCTTGAGTTATCATAACTGACCTTCACCAAGGACGAGCTCAAAGTTTAACTTAACCTAAATGACTGTCTCACATTTATGCCACATTCCCACCACCTCCAGATAATGTAGTCTCTTCCTACTTCCGTATTTACACTGGGTNCTGTCTCACATTTATGCCACATTCCCACCACCTCCAGATAATGTAGTCTCTTCCTACTTCCGTATTTACACTGGGTCACTGAACATTCCTTCGATGTTGAAGTGATGATTTCAAAGTAAATCAGAGTAAGCAGCATAGCTTAAAAAATGGGCGCATCAGAAATCCTTGAGCGGTATGGAGTTGAGCCACTCCCACTATTCCATCTGCACCAGGAAGGTCTTGGCCACATGACCAAGTCACCAACAAAGAGGTGGCACATTGGGATCTTGAATCAAGACAAGCGTGTCTGGCTCAAGATTGACTGAACCTGCTGTCCACTTTCCTGGAACCTGCAGCTGGTGCAGGTATCCCTGATGCCACCGGTGCCAGAAATCTGAATGAATTTACTGCAGAAGATTCCATCTTGACAGAAGACCAGAGGGCATAACTGTGAAATCTTCATCAGGAACAGCTTGTGATGGATCCAACGTTAGAAAATGACTTGGTGTCAATGGGATGAGATCAGCAGGGTCTGTAGACAGTGCGACAATGGGCGAGAATTAAGCACTGTGTCAATTTGCATAAGCACAGTGTAGAATTCCTCGTACGTCAAGATCTGTGTCCCCACAACCTTCCGTAGGTGCGCCTTCACTGATTTAACACCGGCCTCCCACAAAAGTCCAAAATGTGCTGCGGTTGGGGGATTGAAGTGCTACGTGATGTTTAGGGTCACATAATGATTTCTGGATCTCTGTATGGTTTTTGGCATCAGAGAAAAAATCCTGAAGCTCTTGGATATTCCTACCAGCCCCAACAAAATTTGTTCCGCAGTCACTAAATAACTCTGTACAGCAACCACATAGAGCCACAAATCTTTGGAATGCTGCTATGAGAGCCTCCGTAGATAGTTCCGATACCAGCTCAAGATGAAGAGCCTTGGTTGAAAAACAAACAAACAGAGATAGGCTCGGAATGTCCTTGGTATTTGACCTTTGCCCATTTTAATGGTGAAGGGTCCTGCATAGTCCACACACCTGTTTTCAAGAATGGTTTTGCTGGAGTGATCCGCTCAGCCGGAAAACCTGCCATCACAGGCGTCATTGGTTTGGGCTGACAACGAAAACAAGTCACGCACTGAAGAAACTGCTGTGTAACTGCATCTCGCCTGTTTACAACCCAGAATTCCTGCCGCATAACAGACAAGAAGTGTTGCGGCTCTGGATGAAGTAGTTCTTTATGTAGTTGGTCGATTATCAGTTCTACCAAGTGACACTTCTTTAAAAGCAGTACGGGGTGCTTATGGTTATAGGGCAGTGATGATGCCTGGAGCCTTACGCCCACCCTAAGGATACCATCCTTGTCCACAAAAGGATTCAACCTCTTCAGGAAGGCTGAGCACTCCCCTTTTGTAATGGCTGCAAGCTCTGCACTGAATTCTACTGCCTTGGTTTTCTTAACCCAAAACAAAACAGATGCCTCCAACTCTGTAACAGTGATGGGTCCCTTAACTCTTGTGATGTCTGGCATTCTTAACTCAATGAAACAAAGGCAATATGCAGTTATTCGTTTTATCTTATTCCAAGATGAATATTGATCAAGCAATGATAAGTCAATGTATTGCACACTTACAATCAGACACACTAGGGCACAACTTTCTGCAGACAAGCATTCCTCNGCAATGATAAGTCAATGTATTGCACACTTACAATCAGACACACTAGGGCACAACTTTCTGCAGACAAGCATTCCTCCATGTCTGCTCTTACTTTAGACTCACAAACTGGGTGGCAGGGCTTTGGGCTGTCACTCATCCACGAACGCCCTGTCNTATGTCTGCTCTTACTTTAGACTCACAAACTGGGTGGCAGGGCTTTGGGCTGTCACTCATCCACGAACGCCCTGTCCACCAATGTGGGTGGTCAACCAGCTGTGATGGTCATCAAGCCCCTCGAGGCACAGTCCGCAAGATTGTTCTCTAACCGAACATAATGCCACCATTCTGGTGGTGTTTTGGTCTGAATTTCTCCCACTCTATTGGCAACAAATCTCTTCCAGTGGTGAGACGATGCCTGGATCCACGCCATCATCACTGTCGAGTCAGTCCAAGCAAAAACTTCACTAACCTTCAGTTGATTACCGAACACTGTTAGCACATAGCGAATGGTCTTTGCAAGAAGCAGTACTCCACAGACTTCCAGTCTGGGGAGAGTAACCTTCTTGGTTGGAGCTACCTTCGATCTTGCCATTATCATTTGCACCTTCACTGGACCACTAGCAGGAATGATTTTAACATTTACCACTGCGGCACAGCTCTTCTCAAAGCTATCTGAGAATCCGCGAAGTTCCAACCTTGAGTCTGGTGAACTCACCAAGGGTCCTCGAGGAATGGTTATCAGCTTGACACAAGGTAGTTCTTCCCTCCATCGAGTCCACCTCATTTGTTTGGCCTCTGGCAATTCTTCATCCCATCCGACCCCTTCTAACCACAGCTATTGAATAATGTGTTAGTCAGTAGCAGTAATGGCGATAGCCACCCAAGAGGATCGAAAATATGTGCCAAATCAGATAGGACACCTCTAGTCAGTGCTCCACCTCCTCATATGAAAATACATCTCTACTTGACACCCACTGTAGACCGAGAACCTTTAGCGGAGTGGCTCCGTCAGTATCGCTGAACAGATGCTTAATGGGCTGCTGAAGATGGGGCTGATACAATGCTGCCAGAAACTCAGAGCTATTGCTTGCAAATTTCCTAATGCAGAAGCCACCTGATCGCAGCATATCTACCAACTCCTGCTGAAGTGCTATGGCTTCCTGCACCGACTCTGCTCCAGTCACCACATCATCCACATATGTATCTATTTTTAATACCATGGCAGCACGTGGGCACTTGTGACCCTCATCATCTGAGAGTTGACGAAGAGTGCGAATAGCCAAAATTGGAGAAGCGGTGACTCCATAAGTGACTGTTTTCAACCGATATTCCTTGACACTTGAGGATGTGTTGAAATACCAAAGTACACGTTAGTAGTCTTGATGACATGGATCGATCAAGAGCTGCCTGTACATCTGTTGAATGTCTACTGTGAAGACAACTGTATGCAACCGAAAGCAGATTATCAAGTCACTAATGTCACACTGAAGTTTTTGTTCTGAGAGCAGCACCTCATTCAGTGAATGTCCCGATGATGTCTTGGCTGAGGCATCAAAGAAAACTCTCAACTTGGTGGTTGTGCTGTCCGGTTTCAAGATGTAGTGGTGGGGAATGTAATAAGATGAACCCTGGTTGATATCTGCTTCTGGTATCTCCTCCATGTGGCCTGATGCAAGATAATCTGTCGTAAAATCATGGTAGAGAAGGTTTACCTGTGGGTTCAGACTAAGTCGCCACACTATATGGTACAGTTTTCTCAGTGCTTGACCCCGTGATTCTCCAAGTTCTGACCCTGTTGATTTGAATGGAAGCACAACCACGTACCTTCCATTAGGCTGTCTGCGGTATGTCTGCTGAAATGATTCTTCACATTGAGCTTNAATGGAAGCACAACCACGTACCTTCCATTAGGCTGTCTGCGGTATGTCTGCTGAAATGATTCTTCACATTGAGCTTTCTCAGGAGTGATCAGAACTGCCTTAGGCACCTCCTCCAATTCCCAAAACTTCCTTACACACTCTTCCAAGGACATCGCCGACATATGGAGACATGTTGTTACAAGTGAGGTTAATGATCCCGCAGCAGTGTCCACCCTGCCCATCACTAACCACCCGGAAATCGAGTCCATTGGTGTCCAGTGGTCACTGGTGAACCTGGACCTCCTGCTATTCTACCACCGGTCACTACANCGGAAATCGAGTCCATTGGTGTCCAGTGGTCACTGGTGAACCTGGACCTCCTGCTATTCTACCACCGGTCACTACAAGTGGAAACAGTTATTCACCTATTAACAAGTCGATGGAGTGTGGTGTCCCAAACTGAGAATCAGCCATTTTCAGGTTTGACAAATGCTTCCAGTTACCGAGGGGCACGTTCGAAGTTGGGAGCTGTTCACTGATTTTCTTCAGCACCAGTGTCTCAATGGTAAACAACTGATGATCCTCACCAGCTGGCTGGATGCAACACCTTTTACCTCCACAACTGAAGCGCCAGCAATACCTTGCACCGATCAAGAACATCTTGACCTCAACACCCCCAACCTTGAAAGACGGTTGCTAGTAATAAAATTGGACTGACTATCATAGTCCAACAATGCGCGACACATCTCTATGTTGCCAGTAACATCCCTCACTCCAACATTGGCAGTTGCCAATAAAACGAATGATGCAGGTACAGTGCTGGTTAGTGAGGTGGTAAGGTTTTGATCACTTGTGTCTGCACTTTGCTGTCAACTTGATTCTTGTTTGGGCAACGAGTTGTCAAAGTGCAGAAGTGTGTGATGCCTCCTGTCACAGGTTTTTCAGTTGGTCTGTGATGGGCACTCTTTAGCCTTGTGAGAAGGCCGTAAATAATTAATGCAAAGGTCGCACTGTTTTGCAATGTCAAAGCGCTCTTGGGCGACTTAGGTGAATAATGTGGACACTTTGGTAATGAATGTGTATTCTGACACATGACACAACGAGGCGAGCCCTCCTTGGCTTGGCCTACAAATGACGGTGCTACAAGTGAACCAGATGGCTTTGTGTATATTTGGCTGCTACCCTTGTGTATTGTCTTGGGTTTTTGCCCTCCCCCAAGTGACTCCAGCATCCTCTGTCTTCCTTCCGAAAATGATATGAATTGCTCTAAANCTTGGGTTTTTGCCCTCCCCCAAGTGACTCCAGCATCCTCTGTCTTCCTTCCGAAAATGATATGAATTGCTCTAAAGTCTATAATTGATTAGGATCTGTAATGGTTAGTTCCCACTCTCATCTGAGGCTCATTTACAACTGTCTCTCGAATAAGTGGAGTAGCAACAAATCCCAGGAATGCACAGATACTCTTTATTCCTTCANCTCATTTACAACTGTCTCTCGAATAAGTGGAGTAGCAACAAATCCCAGGAATGCACAGATACTCTTTATTCCTTCAGTGCTGCAACATTCTCATTAATAATTGAAAATAATTGCACCAATGTATAACAATTTCCAGTGACTGGCGGTGCACTGACCAATGCTTCTATATGGTGATTAATAATTAATTGCTAATTATTGTAGCATCTTTGGAGGATCTTCCTTGCAACCTCAAAGTTTTCCTCAGTGAGGGGCAAGGACTAGACTATAGACAAAGGTTCCCCAAATAATGCTGTCTTTAAATATGACAGCCGCTCCATATTCATCAACTGTGGGTTTTCTGCAACCAGGGCCTCAAAGAGATTAGAAAATGTTCGCCATGATTTGATTTCCCTACTAAAACTGGGTAACTTGNACCTTGATGGTTGGTAATGGAACCCTAGGAGTATGTAACATACCTGCTGCCGATGCTTGATTGCCAGTCCCTGATGACTCAGCCAAATTGTCTGCCACTGCCATGATTTGGTAATATGTGTCATCAAAAACATCCAGTTTCCTGCTGGATGTCCTCGATCTCTTCAGCTCTGTAGGCGATGAGGAGATGGTCTTCCTCAAAACCACTGTGAATGTGAGCCAAATCCCTACAGGTGACCCTAAACAGGTGATATTGCGCTGCATCCTTTATGGCTTTTTCTGCTAGAATTGCAGCCCATTGCAATTGATTCTCTGCCCGTGCCAACCTCAACTGCGCCGCTGCTGCCGCCATCCTGCCAAACCTTTTTCCTCACCCAACACGGAAAATATGTTTGGTTGCTCACTACTGCGAACCACCAATGCCGATCAATGACCCGTTGACTGATATCGTTCACTTGTGCCCTCCAAAAAAGCTCGCCAAGACCCGTTTCCGTGAACGAAACAGTGTGACCCGCTCTTGCAACAAAAACCTCGCCCTCCACTTTTTCTTTCACATCACAACCAAGTACGGCCTTTCCCCAGCTTGCATACTTCTAATAATTCTGTCTTGCAGATCTTGCATCGAGCACGAACTGGGTCAACACCACACCACAATGCTTAATACCACGAGGTTATGTTGGTCACGCGGCTGCGATGCCGTTTCCCAAAGGACCCACTACCATGCTGAACTGTCGCCGACTGTAACTTTCCATATTATGTTCCCGCACCGATCCGGCCTCCAGAGGACCAGAAATGTTCCGTGGCGGAACTTCAATTACCTCAACCAAAACAATTTCCATGACAAACAAACACCAGACGTGGCCAAGTCTGCCATCTTGAGTTCTCATAACTGACCTTCACCAAGGACGAGCTCAAAGTTTAACTTAACTTAACCTAGATGACTGTTTCACATGTATGCCACACACCCGCCACCGTCAGATAAGGCAGTCTCTGCCTACTTCCGTATTTACACTGGGTCACTGAACACGAGTGGAATAAATTTTTTATACTATGTGCTGCAGAACATTTATTATGAGGGTGGTAATTGATTTGTGATGTGTACTTGCGGTGGCCATTACAAAATTGTTTGTACAAAAAGTAATTTTATACCTAATTTACCCTTGGTTATTGCACACTTTGATTGCAATTTCTTATGCTCAAAATATGGGGTGCATAAGATGTGCAGGCTAACTTTCTGTCCATATTTGTATGAACTGAATACATTTATGACTATGTTACAAGCAACAATTTTTAACAGAAATTTGTTTGGTCTGTGAAGTCATGTTTGTTTTGTAATAAAATACAGCTCTTAGCAACAGACAATCTGCTGTGTGCGCTGGAGCTATCTTGGTATGTGTGCTATTTATATAATAACAGTTTATCAGGAGCGTGAGACAAGTCATACTCTGCTGGAAAAGCATTGTGGTAAATTAATCATAATGTGAACAGTGCATTGTGAAACTGGACTCACATGTATGTTACAATTATGTAAAGCAGACTAATAATCATTCTTCAGCTGTAATAGCATGGGGAAATGTTGTGTACACAAATGTAAAATCATTACACATTATATCCAGCCGTTCTAAAAAATGTAATTATAATAATTCTAAAATACTGAAAAATCTATTTGTTGCAGTCTCATTCCAGGATCTTCAAATGGAGAAAACTAGTCTATACTTGCCCTCTTTTCATCAAGTGTATGTACTGTATACCTTTTTCTTTTCTCTTTTTTTCATCTCTTTCATGACAGGAAATGCTATAGTCATTATAACCAATGCCTATTCTTTTGTACTGCTCAAGTCAGCGTTTTGAAGTGACAAATTCACACTTAAAAAAAAAATGGATTATATTATAAAAAGTAGACAGATTGCGCAAGTACTCACAGGGTGGTACTTCTAGATAGACACACACAAACAAAAGTCAGATGAACACATTTTCCACGCAGATGAGCCTGATGAAGCTGATCTAGCCAGCGAAACGTTGCACGACCACGCATCCGCGTGGACAATGTGTTCGTCTGACTTTGGTTTGTGTGTGTCTCTCTACGAGTACCACCCTGTGAGTACTTGCGCATTCTGCCTACTTTTTATAATGTAATCAGTAGCCTAGCGACCTATTTCCGCCATAGATAATTTAAAAAAAAAAACTGGAGTTACACATTCTGATGATGGCAGCAAGTCACTTCTGGTCATACATGTAGTGGTTTGCTGGTTTATGCTGGTCTACTGTAGAAAATTGTATGCCTACCTACTTGTTGTTGGACAAGTGACATTGCCAGTCAACACACTACTGGAAATATTGATGGTCAGTAACGTTGATCAGTTTGAGGACGCGATACTGCTCGCCAACCTTGGATGTAATTTGAGCAATGCATTGTAAATTTTGTAAATCATGAGGTGCCTGTGATCCCACCCCCTCAGCTGACCCTAGATGAAAGATCAACCTGTACCTCCCATGCAGGACAGTGCCACGCCGGTGGATGAAAATCTCGTGCTGCTACCAGGGGCAAATCTGGGGAAAGGGGGAAAGTGCCCCACCCCAACCCTCCACATTGATGTATAACTGTCCTGTGAACATTTTAAAACATGACTGAAATAATATCAGTACTGTTTAAAATAGCGATTTTATTTAATTAATTTCATATTGTTTCCTAAAATTATGATGAGAGAATGCCCCCTCCGATGCTACAAATCAAAAGTCTAAACCTGCTCTTGCAAATAAGGAAAATAATCCCCCTCCCTCCCGTTCAAACTGAAAGTCTAGATCCACTCCTCGCTGCCACAACAAATCAAGACGGGTAGACCAGCTCTAATCTGCTCAAGCATTCTGGCGCTGAGAAAGTAAACACTATATCACGCTGGTACTGAATCACATTTCAATCTGTTTTTGCACATTTGGCTCGTGTAGAATGGCAGTAACAGGTATACATATTAAATAAATTTTCTAGCCAATAATAAATTAATTTTTTTCTCCTACAAGACTTATTTTTTATAAGAAAGCAAAACCTTGTGAGTTAAAAATTTTTATTCCATTAGTAAATTTTTCTAAAATAAAATATTTTGGGACTCTTGTAATTCAAGCTATAGGCCCTGAAGAAGGAGATGAGTTCTAAACAGTCCATTGTATCATGTCCTGTAGTCATCTTGGTTATGGAAAGCATATAGTCCTTTTGTGTAGTTTTGTTTCTGTGCAAGAAATTGCACAAGTGCTATTCAGACACATAAAACTGAGTATAATTTATGTAACTAAAGTGAAGTAGATGCCTCAAATATTCTGACCTGCTGTGTATTATGATAGATATACCGCTGTGGTATGAATTTGGGAATAAATACTATCTGATTGAGAAAACACTTTTATTATAAGAACAATGAACTACACTACAGAAAACACACAACTACTACTGACTCTTTACAAAGTATGATGGTAGAGTGCAGCACCTCTCCGTAACCAACCAATAGGGAGAGACTTACAGAATTGCGCCACAATACACTCTTCAATACTGTGCGGTGGCAATGTAGCAAGACATCCTTGTGCAGTAGAAATTTGTACCCTGCCCACTAACTCTTGATTTAAATATTGAAAATATTGTACACACTTGTTGAAAAGTGGTTTTGTAAATCCAAGTTTAATGTTGTATATTTCATTGTGATTGTAAAGTTAATCATAACAAAAGCTCATCAGATGCTCATAGTTCACACAGTGTTTTACCATTTCCAGCCACCACCAGTGAAACCACTTTTGCAGCAGTTGGAGACAGAATTATCTGATACTGAAATATCAGATATTAGTCCTGAAGATGGAGATAAGACTGCTACTGTGGAAAGAAAGGTAATTGTTAATATAAGTTCATTTGTACATTTTAAATAAAATTAAATTGCAGTGGAGATGTTTACTGTTCTAATTTTGGAGGCTTCATTGTTGTATTTCTAAAATGTAACATATCCAAAAGAAAACTAAAATAGTGACCTCAAATTTTTTTTTTTTTTTTTTACAATTTTACTGTATCAGACAATATCTGATGTGTTTTCTTATACCATGAATAAAATAAACAAATATTTAAGGTGTTATGCCTTATACTGTAAAATATTTTACAGTATTATTTGTTGGAATGGAAGGTGTAGAAATTTCTTCTATCTTTTGTTGCCTTGTCATTCACCCTGAGTGGGAATGGCAGTTGGAGGGTGAGGTCGAGGTACTCCCCCCTCCCCACAGGTGATGGTGAAGCAGTGGTCGCCGCTTGTACGGGGTTTTTCCTGGTGCCTACGCTGTTGGCTTTTGCCACTTCTATAATCAAGCATTGAGCCTTGAGTGGCGCGCTTGCAATCGATGGACGAGTGGGTACCCTGGTAATGGTATAAGCGAGTGTGACGTTTAGGGGTCTGACTACCCTGGTAACGTTGGCCGGCTGGACGTAGGTAGGCGGTTTCTTTGGCAGCGTCGGTGGCAGCGGAGATACTGCACGTGGTACGTGCCAGATGAGGTTCAAGGTGGAGCTTGACGCCCCTCTCTGACGTGCAGCCTCCTCTTTCTTCCAGGTGTATACCTGGTTGACATCTGAACTACTACTCTTCAGTACCCCAGCCTGAGCTAGCCTCTGCTTGGTAGCTTAGCCCTTGCTTGGCAGCTTAGCCCCGCCCAGCCTTATGGTGAGGCATAAGTGGGGTGAGAGACCAAGGAGGTTGATAGTGGGTGGCCAGTACGGAGTAGGCATAGCCTGCTGGAGAGTAGGGTGCTGGGTGTGAGTTTAGGTGGGATGCTTGACTAATGGTCTTCAGTCTAGTGGCTTGGCGAACAGACGTCACCGGCAAACTCAAGTACCGAACTGAAGGTTACAGTAGCAGGACTGGGGGCGACCACCCCGTGGCTCCCTAGAGAGCGAGACCTTGCTGGCGGACCCAGGTGCCACATAGAGCGGGGCTCCTCAGATGTTGGCGTATCGTTTCCAAGCAGGTGACCTGGCGAGCGAGGCGTCGCTGGCGGATCCAGGCACTTACCGGAAGGGCGATATAGTCCAAGTGACAACTGCTCTAGTGAGGTTAAGGAAGTCAAGCTTCCTAAGCTGCACTTCGATACAGTTCCCAAAAGGTGAGGTTGAGGATGTGGTTTCGGCTCGTGGCTATTTCTAGAAAAGTCTTACTAGAACTGGTGACGAAACAGCAAATAGCAGGAGCAAGATGTATAAAAGAAAGAGTGCTGGAAGAGACAACTCAACCAAGTCAAATTTATGCCTGTTTTATTGATTGCTCAATCAAACACACATAAACCAGCATGTACCCTGACTGAGGCCCGAACGTAAGTTGCCAATTGGTTATTTACCTAGTCTCGAAAGATGCGGCAGCACGAGGGGTGAGGGCAGCCCCAAGTCAGCGGTGCTCGTACTCGAGTCAACTGCAGGTGAACTACAAGGTAAACTTGAAGCGCGGCAGACTTCGGTGTGCTGGCGGGCAGCGAGGCATCGTCGTGCAGAGTAGAAGTCTCGACAGTACTGCGAACGGCAGTGATGACTTGAAGAAGTCGGTTGACTCTCAGGCAGAGTGACGTTGTGCGAAGCTAGACGAAACGTTAGATGCCTCTTGGGCAGAGTAACAGCGTGGTACTGAACTGGCGCGAGACAGCCTCTCGGTGTGCTCTCAGGCAGCGTAACGTTCTGCAACTAGACTGCCGCGAGACAGCCTCGAACTGAGGACTGCGAGTCCTATTTATACGCGGCGCACAAGGCCAGTGCAGGGGTTGCGGGGTGTGGAGAGAGAAAACGCAGTGAAAAGAGAGCGACTGAGATTTCCCCTCTCATAGGCCACCCTGACTTGAAGGGGTGCTGTGGCGTGTACGGGGTAATGGTTCTTCTTAGGAGGGGGCAGTAGTTGTGGCAAGGCTAGATGAGAGAATGATGTCGCTCGTGGCTCGTCAGTTTTAAGTTTTGTTCTACTCATAATGTTTTTCAGATATTGAGCATTCAGTCATGAGATGTGAACAACATATCTGTATTTCATTAATTCCACGGAGCATATTGCCATAAAAAATTGCACCACATGAAACTGGTAATATGTTTCTACTTTCTAGTACCTAGTCAAGAAGGGAATGAAGTAGTAATGAACACAACATTAACAGTAGAATGACCAGATATATTTAAACTATTATTTAGACAGTGCAATTTTTGGAAATTTTAATTGAAAGGAACTGCAAATAATAATGTACTGATTCTGATTAGTCTTTATGGTGGCTTAACATTGAGACAACAATAATGTGTAGTGCTGTGTACATTTGGTTATTATAGTTAACTGAAGAAGCGTCTGGCCGTATTGATTTCAGTCTTTATGAATAATAAATATAAAGAAACGTGACCTAGCTTCTTTTGTTTTGGTTGTTTAACAACTTAATGTGACTGTCATCTGATAATGGACAAATGTGTAGAATGATTAAATTTACATTGAATGAACTCAAACAGCCACATGTAACACATGTTTTGCCTGCTTGCAGATGCCTGTTAAAGAGGAGCTGGATCGGGCAGTCCCACCTCATGAGTTGCTGGATGTGTCTGCCTCGAAAGCAAAAGCGGAACTTGCGACTCGAGGAGGATTGGCCGGCCGTCAACTGCCCTCTGGCAAGAAGAGTGGCGGACTCAGCTCCAGCAGTTCTGTGAGAATTCTCTTCTTCTCATTTTCTTTAAAATTTGCTGACTGTACAATAGTTCAGACCCTGTTCACTCGGTCATTAGTTGCATATACGGATTGTTTCAAAAAGATGGGCGCTGCTTATAGAATGTTTAGTATGTAATATATGAAGCAAAAAAACATGTATGGCCGATTCGGCTTCCCCTCTTCGTAATTGCCCCCCAAAGCTAGGGGGCATTCCTACGGCCTACAGAATATGCAGGCCAGGTACACTGCCCAGTGTGTGACGTGCTACAGGATAAGTTCAAAGTGTGCACCATGAGCACACTCTCCACACCATTATTAATATACCTTCATACTGGTCTCTTTCCACAACGTTTGAGGACCAAAATCGTGTTCCAAGTTCTCTCCACATGCAAACCCATCGAGAATCACTCTAAAGACTGTATCTTGACTCATCTGTAAAGAGAACATTGGTCCATTGTTTGACTGTTCAGTGGACAGGTTGATGGCTCCACTCTATAGATGCCTCGTCTGTGAACAGGCATCAGAGGTACACATACAGCAGGACTCTGACAATAAGGGCTTCTGCCTAAGCCGTCTGCATAGCTTCAATACAACTGTTGCAGTGGATGCTGTGAGTTCAGATGCCAGCTATTTTGCTGTACAATGGCGGTGCCATCTTGGACTTATGGCCAAATAAAGGTCCTCCTTTTCTGATGTCGTGCTTGATTGTCCTTGCCCTGGTATTAGGGACACAGTTCCCGATGCTAAAAACTGCTGCAACATCCAAGAAACAACAGAACGATGGACTTTAAGCCATCTGGCCACATCAGCTCGAGACTGTCCAGCTTCCATTCTTCCTATCACACTCCACCACAGGAAGTCTTTTCTGTGCCATAGCTGAATGTTTACACAATGAACATTGCCGTTGAACTATTAAGGCATTAAACACTACGCACACCGTTCAATAGGGGAACTGATGTCACCACTTTCATGGTTGTAATACGATAGTAATGTCATCTGCTGTTTAGAATATGGGTATATTTTCATTTGTTTCCATTTTACTATCATTTGATACTGTCTTGTGGCAAAATGATCACGGCAGGGATGGATGTCTCTTGGTTGCTTTAATTTTGGACACCAGTGTAGTCACAGCCACATACTGTCAGAGCACCATTTTCTCTTGTTGTATGCACACATTGCTGGAAAGTCTGAAAGTGGACTAAATTTCCTCCTTTTTATTTAGTACATACCAAAGCAGACCATGTTATAGGAGAAGTGAAATTATGTAAAACATTATTACCAATATTTGTAAGTTAACATTTAGCTAAGGTTACTAACTTTTTCACATTTGTCATAAGTGACCCTTTTGACAACTGACACACATCTGACCCCAATAAAATTATCACGAAAGGTTGTTATAAAAAACAATTTTAAATACTATCTGAAGGTGCAAAAACAGTACCTATTATACATCAGTCAACATATTCTCTGAATTATATACAACAACAAAATATTAGTTGCAATTACAGTCAAATATATGGCTAAAATGCTAACAACGTGCAACTCCAATGATTATACATAACACTGAACAGGATGATACACAATAAACAGCCAGGCCACATGCACCAAACTGCTGAACGATGTGGAACGATGACAACTAAGTATTCATTGTTTCATACTTTGCTGAATCACCATTGGAGGTTAGGGCTGAATCTTGGACACACCAATTGGAATTTAAAACGTTACTCATGCATTACCATGAGTCTGCACACTTGTGACTGGCACCTGGCACCCCTTTACTGAGTGCGTGCAACAAATGAAAACAAAAACTATTGAAATAAATGCTGGCACAAATCCAACCCCGAGGATTAAACATGTTGTATCAAAAGTGACAGTAAAAAAGATTGCAAGCGAACCCTCTGATTAAAACTACAGAAAGTGATTCATCATATCTAAAGAGGTTCTGCAGCACACTTTTCTTCCACTCTGAAGGAGACCAGAGTTACCACCATTGGCAAACAGCATACCCTGCTCAATATGCAGGGTAGTCAGCAATCACAATTTTCTTTTACCAATTTAGTTCACTTCACACACATACATATGAAAACTATTTAGAACTGCCCAAACAGTAACATTTTCACTTTTATGGTTAAATTGGCAAATTTCTGAGTTTGGTTAGGGAGGCATTGTATTTGATGCTGAATGCTTGCACACTAAACAGTACGGGTTTCGTATGATGCTGTTTGTAGTTATTCCTTTTGGTTTGGACTGCTGGTCATCATCTGGGTGTTATGGTTGAGTAACCATGTGTAAGGAGTTGTGATTGGGCGGTGTGGACACCAACAGGAAGTCAATTTAGAAGACCTCAATGTTAAGGGCCGCCAAAATCACTCCACTCCACCCCAACAGGAAGGTTTGGAATCCTGACACCTTCAGTCCTATCTATCGGTTATGTTTGTCAGGTGGCTTGGTAAGAGGATGAAATAATCCCTGTGGGTATCAGGATAGAGTTTCCACGAGAATCTGTCTTACCTCCTGACACTTTCTCTAATATTGGTTCTCATAACTGAGATAATGCAGCACTTCTGTTGTAGTTCTTGAGACGATTTGACTCNGTGTTTCCACGAGAATCTGTCTTACCTCCTGACACTTTCTCTAATATTGGTTCTCATAACTGAGATAATGCAGCACTTCTGTTGTAGTTCTTGAGACGATTTGACTCATTTCATTGCAGGAGTCAGTGGAAGTCCTCTCGATAATTGATAAGCAATATTTATTGAATCCATAAATGTGATGCCTCTGGGTTCTTAGTATAGTTCATTTCATATAAGAAGGCCACTTTCTGACAGTCAGTGAGTGGCAACTTAATATATTGAAAACAAATAACCTGCCATTTACAAAATCCTGTATCAGCTGATGCACGAACGAACAAAAGTTAATATTACGTTGGCTATTCTGAGAGCAGTGCCGAAGCACATCACACAAGCAGAAGATACGCGGATAAGAAAGAGTTCGTAGATTAATTAATACATTTTATTTTACGTGGTCATAAAACAGCAGTTTTTAGTTTTAGAAACGAAACTTCGTGATAAAATAGTAATGTATAGGTGTTCAAAATGAGATGCACAATAAAACGATACGTATCCAAATGTGACGAAAAAATCCAAAGTTTCCAGACTCTCAAACCAGGTGCTGCCATCTTGTGAGTTAAAAGCGCACCATCATTTGCAATATGCCCTTCCATGCCATCTGTTATCCATATCCCGAACTACACCCAGAAACATATTATAGTTTTGTTGTTTAAAATAACGTATTCACGCGCATATACAAATAATTTTATTTTCCCGCGAGCTCTGTATAATTTTTAAAGTAACATATATTTCGTGTACCGCGTTTACGAACGACCCTACACACGTCCACCAAGTTCCGTTTACGAATGCAGCGCCACCCAAGCAGTTCACCAATTGCCACACGGAGCAGCACCTCCTGGACGCGCTGACTCGCCACATCAAAGCCTATTCTTGACACGCCTGTTGATGGCGAATGGATACATAAATGAAAAGACACGGCAATTTTCAACTGTCAAGAATGTGGCCTTCTTATATGGTACACAGTATAGTATAGGCTCAGAGGTTGTGTGGTGTTGANATTTTCAACTGTCAAGAATGTGGCCTTCTTATATGGTACACAGTATAGTATAGGCTCAGAGGTTGTGTGGTGTTGAACAACGAACTACTAGAGATGTGTCACTTAATTTCTCCTCGCAGGCTACCTGGCACAAACTACGACCTTGCCTCACACTTACTTCTGGGGGTACTTGGCTCTACTTGGCCCAGAGGTGGATGTGACCTACGGGTGTTGGCTTAAAGTGAAGCATAAAGCAGAGTCAGTGGTTTTGGAGGTTCTGCTACGAGTCGGTGGTGTTCCCACTGGGCTTTCCACCTAAATATGTTATATGTCTTTCTGCAGATCTCTTAGTGTTTGACTAATGGTAGTGGTACTCGTCCTCTCTCCGCAACTCCTGCTGTGTGGGTATGAATCCCAACGCACTTCCAAAGGGGTTAATGTAGCTGGTCAACTGAGACTTGCCAGGAGGGGTGGAGAGATACGGCGTGGGCCGTGTTGGCCCAGCCCTTCCTGGTTGGAATTACTGTTGGGCACTGTCCCTCTCCTTGTCTTTGATGACAGCTTTGGACTTATCTGTCTCTCGAGAGTGCTAAGGGGCACTGATTAGACTTTACTGCGTTAATCTGTTCTCCCCTGTGACTTGAATAAGGGATAGGGGAGTTGGTGGGGCGAGTTAAAGGGTGAGGTAGTAAGTTGGAGTTTTGCAAGGTAGCAAGGTATGGGGGTGGAGGAGGTCCCCAATATTTGATTCTACAGTTTCCTACACTCCCTCTGTGTATGGCCGAAGTCTGTAGGATATTTTCCCCCTTTCTACATCCAATTCTCTCTCCCTGGCAGATTGGGATGTGGTAAATTAAACAGAGATTAGTGAGTAGAGATCAGTTACCTCCTTACTCTAGCTGTGTCAGGGGCTTTGGCATCACAAGCTCTCGTCCTCCAATCCTCTGTCTTCAGCATATCAAAATGTATTGGATCAAACAAAGATTGGCAAGTAGAGATACATTACTCTGGTTTCCTCTTCGGTGTTGCGAGTGTGGGCAGCCGGGTATCGTGCTCGTGAGCACTGTTTAAATGACTGGGGTTCAGATGAGGACAGTCTGCATGCCCACTACACCGGGCACCAGATGTGGAAGTGACTCTATCCCCTTAGGGTGCAGTCACTCCCATCCCTCACTGTCTTGGATACCCATTCTGTTTCTCTTTCTATCCCTATCGTTGGGTACTGTCTGGTATGGCTGACTGCAGTAAATAAGTTTGGTGATTTTCTGGTAAGAAATAGTGGTAATCAGTGGGTGTAATGGGGTTTGAACAGCAACTCCCACTACTCATAACATATGACAATTTGGTTGAGACAGTTTTATTGCCCCAAAGGCAAAAGCATTTTTCACACATGTCAGGAATGTCTATTGGGTGCACAGATGTATCGAACAGTTCTGATCTCTATCACTATCTAGATGTCACATGATGTGGTGTATACTGGGGTGGAGCAGCGAGCATGGCAACTGAGGACTCTGGAGTGCAGACCAGCTCATATTTGCTACTTGCAGGATACTCTAAGCACTTGCTTCCAGGTTCCTCAAGTGGAAGAGAAAGCTCTGGAGGTGAAGGTCGCTAGAGATCAACTGGTGTTTTTACTGCCACAGCGCTATATATAGGCACTGCGATGGGCTGGGGGTGCGCATGGGTCTTGGCTAACACATCCATTTTCACTCTGCTGAAAGCAGCGCAGCCAGGCTGTGAATGAAAGATGGAATGGCAGTTGCTGGTTTGTCTAGCTAGCTCTGCATGCGCTCAGAGAAGTAGGCTAGTGCGGAAAATATACACGCTCGCTTAGGGCCAGGGGTAACACTACTTCACCTGCCTTTACCTTGCCAATTGCACTGACGTCTGATAGAGTTCACAGAAAAACGAGGATTTATCAGCAGCAGGGTTAAATGTCACGGTTGTGACATGCATCAAGTGTGAAGATGAGAATAGCATTGACACTTTCTCATTCTCTAATGCTAGTGTCTCTGGCAGTGGATCATGGTGGAACGTAAAGAGGTTTGTAAGTATGGTGATGCCTCACTACATTCCTTCTGTGGTAGGGGTCCTGTGTACACTTCTTCCATCCTGTAGTGGTCTGTCCCTGGCAGCGGGTATGCAGTGGAACAAACATAGGTTTGGATGTCCTCAGAAACAGGCATTAAATGGAAATGGATACCCTTCCCCACTTGAACAAGCACAATCTCCACCACCAGCTAAAGTGTCTGATATAAAACTGCTGTAATGACATTCTGTCCCTCCTTGTTGAGTACTGTCTAGAGGGAAGTATGGTTCTATGTGGGAAAATGCAGAGGTAATGAGGGTGAGGTTTGCCAGCTCCAGTAAAGGCAGCAGAAGTCATGTTTGATACAGTGTGCAATCAGCTGCTTTTTTGGCAGACATGATGTAATGTACTGCAGCAGCACACAATCTAAATTGGGTTGGCATTATGAGCACAGTTATCAGTGACGATTAGAATGAAAAGTTCTTCCCGCTGCGTGATGTTGGAAGGACCCTGGCGGCCAGTAGGCAGTCTGTGGAAGGGTTCATTTGAATGAATACAGTAGACTGATTTTGNTACAGTAGACTGATTGTTCTTGGCTTGATATCTTGTCAGGGAAAGGCCAGAGTACAAATGCCATCTTGCTGGTTTACCAGCATATTAAGTAGCTTGATTTTTATGCATCTACATTACTTTAAATGACTCACAGTTGGTCCACTTGACAGTAAGAATGATCCATGTGTTGGTGCTTGAAAGAGTCTTAATTAGTTACTCTTTATTTAAGTTAAATGTACTCTTTCTATGAAGTGTTAAATCCGTGAATGTTATTAAAAATATGTGTGTTAGGATTTTTTTTTTTCCTATCAATTTTATTATTATATTATTACTTAAATTTTAGCAATAATTTTCTTGTTAGTATTATCATTGTTTTTTATTACGATGTTATCCTTATCGTGGATATATTGGCAGGACTATGGTCTGGATGATAGCTGTGAGAACTCGGGGGATGAAGAGCAAGATAAGCGACACCTGTACATAGAGTACGTGGGTCGTGAGGAGCTGACTACGACTACGGCAAATGAAGTACGAAACCAGAACCTGACAAGTCGAACTTCCTCGCACGTGCACAGCCTGGTATCGCAGTTCTCATCGACCAAGCCACTAGCGGGCCTGTATGCACCGGCCACCCATGCCCCAGGGCCTCGCCCCCTCCACTTGCACCCCCACCACCACCAGCCTGGGCCCCCGCCCCGCCTTACGGGGCCTCCACCCTCCCTGGCTGAGCAGCTGAAGCAGGTGCTGGCTGAGCGCGAGAGGCGGATCTCGGGCGGTGAGCAGGCAGTGTCCCGTGAGGACTTCACCGAGATGAACAAGGGTGTTTCCCAGCAGTTGGTGGAAGAGATAAGGCAGGCGGTCAATGAGGCTAATGCTCGAGGTAGACATCATCAGGGTTCACAAGCACTAGTGCTCACAGGCTGATATTTGTAGGTAGAAATGCACATAGTCTGATAATATGTATTTTGTGCAATTGCTACATTTTGTGATGGCAACATTTGTCACCTAAGGAAACGCTGGTCCAGCCAGAAAAACATTGGGATCATGCTTTCATGTGAAAAAAGTGTGTTGTTCTACTTTTTATATGTGTTTATATCTGCAAGTATGAACCTGTGAGTACTTGCATTTGTATGTTTTGGTCTGTAAAATAACTTTTGGCAGCCTAGTGGATATTGCCAATTTTTCCTCATCTCCATGGGTGGTTTTTGTGCTTTCTTCTACCCATTGTTTCATAGGACCCATCCACATTTCACTGGGAAGTCAGTGATTAAATAGGTCTCATCAATTTGTGTTTGTTAAATAGCTGCATCTGTATCAATCNACATTTCACTGGGAAGTCAGTGATTAAATAGGTCTCATCAATTTGTGTTTGTTAAATAGCTGCATCTGTATCAATCCTTATTCGTGTGTGAAATGTATTTTCTGCATTGAGTACCACAAACATTTCATTGATAACTGTCAACAAAGAAATGTAAGCTAGATGCAATTTCAGTGTGTATTAGTATAACATTGTACATTGAAAATTGCATACAATATCACATATCAAATATACGCGGTATCCCACAACAAAGTCTTCAGCTCATGCTACAGTACCAGAGGGGTGGTTCTGTCATCGTCAAGCAGTAGTTTGGTTCCCAGACACTAGGAACTAGTTCATCAATACGTTACACAGTCTGGGCAACCTCTTTGTCTCAGATAAGTTAATCCTTTTGCAGTCATACTTTCCATACTATGTCCTGGACCCTTGCAGAGGTACCCATAACATTTGAATTTTCCCACTACACCCTAGTTCCCCTTCTGGCTGCTAGGTTCACCAGTAACAGTGCTCACCCTACCATTTTATAGTGCATCATAACTTGCTGTCTAAGGAAGTATATGTCTCTGTCAATAAGTATCAGCATCTGAGTTATTCTGCATCAGTTTCTTTACTCTTGAGAAAATATTGTTAGCCTAACAGCCTATTTCTTGCAATTCCTTTGGTAATGATAGGTGGTAGCAAATATTTCATGCCTTAATTATAGCCCAACCAATTGCTTTCAAGGGGTTTTTCCCATAAGATTTTCTATTGCCATTCGTGACAAATGTTGTTTCCACCTCAAACGTATGCCTTCTCAATAAACTACTCATTAGCAGGGACCGGAAAATTTTGTTTTTAAATTGGGGAAAGTGGTGATTTGAACCCTTAAAAATGGTGTTTTTTTCATGGAAGTATTTTCATTAACTAATGTTTTCACCTTTATATCTTCTGAAAAGATTTGTAAGAATAAATACAAATAAATTGATTAAGGCGTGTCATAAAAGAAGTTTTACCAGACGAAAAAGTAATTATTGATACAAGGCCGTAGTGATGTAGATATGGTACATTTGTGAAAGTTTACAAACAGTGAACATTATAGTAAAAATGGAATACAAAACATTACACCATAATCTGCCTTCCTGAGTAATCTGGTATAATATTCAAGTGTTTCTTGGCTGTGTTTTTATCTTCTAACGTAGTGTGTTCGCTTCGGAGAACATGCAGACTTAAAAAATATTTCCAACTTTTTCAGTGCACCTAATGTAGCCAGGGATGCTTTCACACCTGGCTGTAGTTTTGCGTACATTGCTTCCTCGAAGGCAGTCTGGCATATCTAGCTGAGATTACATGGCAAGATATTACATATGAAACTATATTTTATAAAATTTTGTTTTTGACATCAGTGGACATTTTCTCAAAATTTCCTGCAAAAACTTAGCTTTGCGCAATCCGGCTGACATTAGCGCTATTTGCACAATCCGTCGGACAAATTTATGTTTTAAATGACTAAATTAAACAGCCTGCAAAAATACACATAAAATTAATTTTTGGAAAATGATTTTATTCATCTGTAAAAATGTGTGGTTGATTCATTTTCAAGTGCTGTTTTCGAGGTCATCTTATTTTTTAGTAGTTCTAATTTATTAGTCCTATATGCCTGTAAAAAAGCCTTATTCGTGTAAAATAAGTCTTACATTTGAGTAAGAGAGCCCTATATTCTAGTAATAGTGTCTTATGTTCAAGGGTAAAAGTCCCACATCCTAGGAAGAATGCCTTATATTCAAGAAAAAATTCCTAGATTCAAGGGGAAAATGTCCAATATTTGAGGGAGAAAGAAAAGTCAGATTTTTGAAGGGGCTAGGGGGTGGAGAAGTCTGATATTAGAGGGGAGAAAGTCCAATACTTGAGGGGCAAAGGTCCTATATCTGAGGAAATAAGTCCAATGTTCTAGGAAAAAATCTAGTGTTCCAGTAAAAGTCTGATGTTCAAATAAAAGGTCCAATATATGATGGAAAAAGTCAGATATTAAAAAAAAAATTTTATTGTATAGACAAGTCTTTTTTTGCATTTTCCTCTGGATTTCAAGCAAATTGGCAAAAATTTTGCAATCATGAAATTTTTAAGTCTGTGGCCATTAGGTTGTTAGATTCAGTCTCTGTGTAGCCCCTGCGTATTAAAGGAAAACAAAAATGTTACTTTATTGATATTTATTTTGTATGAAGGTAGCAGACTTATTCAAAATGTGATTCATTTAGATGCTAATTAGTGCATGTTGTAGACACTAGTGATATGGGTGGCTGGCTTAGCTGGTGGTGTGTAANAGACACTAGTGATATGGATGGCTGGCTTAGCTGGTAGTGTGTATTGTTGTGAACAGTGAAGAAGGTGAGCCCGCAGACCCTCCTCCCACCAACAACGCAGACTCCCTGGCAGCCCCAGAGCTCACCCCTGAGGGATGTAGGCCCTCCGTCCCCATCTGTCTCCTCCTCCGGGAGCATTTCCTCCGGCATCACAACGGCTGACCCCAGCCCCAACAGGCCCGTCCCTTCAGGTAACACTTATTTATTTTTTCATTTACTTGCATTGGGTGGTTTGGGTTTGGCCATCATTTGCAGTACCTGTGTAGAAGGTTTGATTCTGAACATTAATTTAATTTGCATTAGTGTGGTAAATAATTATAATTGGTTATTAGTTCCGTATTTAAAATTGGAACGTATAACATTGGATTCTCTATGTACCGAAAATGCATGTACCGAAAAACTGTATCCACTGAAAATTGTCGGTGGTTCCAGCAAAATTCATATATTAATAATGTTAAAATTATCTGCTTTAATTATTTATGAAATATTGCACCAATAAAAAAATCTTCTCCAATGATTGCTTGTACTTGAAACAATAAATAAAGTTATACATCTCCACTCAAAAGCGAGCATGCTCTAGCACTTTTCAAAACAGTTTAGTTAAAAAACTACCCACTCTTGAGTCGAAAGTGCATCACTTATGTCACTTTCAACCGTTGTCCAGGCACAGTTGTTTACTGCCGGACCCTACACAGAGGAAGTGACTGACGGGGAGTACTGATAGCACATCACTTTTATTTTTTGTGCCTTTGCTCTGCTCCACAGTATGTATCGTATTTGTGGCCTGCAGCCTGGTTTCCTATGTCTTCTGCTGCTTTTATTACTTTCAGTTTTTCACCCACTGTAAATGGTTGCAACCACACTCACTTAGAAATGTACGTTACTGACAGATTGATAAATAACACTTGTACACAACTGAAACTAAACTGGCAAATTGCACCGTTCTTTTTTCTCCTATTAGCTGATAACTGCACCAGACGTCTGGCCACCTGTGTGTGTTAGTAAGCCATGCCACATGCAGACACACTGTTGCCAAGTCTCCTGTGCTTACCACTGTGTGTACCGTGCGCCTCCTGTACCACGGGCACCACACTTTTGTCTATGGTAAATCCTGATAACTTTCCATTACGCAGAAATGACAAACTCACGGACACGAAATGTCATGTTAAATTACACCTACAATGTCACCACCTATTATGCATGTGTGCACACACACACACACACACCACACACACAACACACACACCACACACACACCACACACATCACACACACTACACACACACCACACACACCACACACACACCACACACAACAAAACA
>NQII01005058.1:1315-27996 GCA_002778355.1 Clitarchus hookeri | reverse complement strand
TAGTTAGAGAATCCTCTGTATCAAGTAAACAGTTAATGTAGTAAATATTGTATTCTAAAGTAATGTTGCCATTAGGTTGCTAGTCATGTCAGACTTTAGCCCCACAGATTATCCAGCAATACAATAGGTTTTAAATTCCCATTTTAAGATAAAAATTTCTTCAGTTAACTTTTCTTGATAACTCTACAGTTGTTAGTAAAGTTAGAAATAAAGAAAGTGTACTATACCTGAAATTTGAATGTCATTAATTACATGAAACTAGTAGAACGGCAACGTGAAAAATTATCACTGCAGCTAATTTTTGTTGTACCCAACCATTCCNAAATTATCACTGCAGCTAATTTTTGTTGTACCCAACCATTCCTTGAGATATAATTAACATATATTAAATTTTAAAGTACACCAGAAGATAAAGAAGGATGAAAATAATTCAGAAAATAATTTTTACAACCAATATTCATCTGATAAAATATTTATGATCAACACTACATGCAAGTATTAAGAATTATATTAAATTACGAGTTTACCTGGCAGTATTCTGTAATGACGTCAAACAGCCATTTTCTTACTGTACTATCAAAGACATTTTAAAAAAATACAAATTTTTTTGAAGAATGAGATTACAAATGATTTAACTGCATGAAATGAAGATGGAAGACCTGATAGCATTCAAGTATTAAATTACAGACATTAAAAAAAATTTAACTAAGTTTACTTTGTAGCATTGAAGGAGACTGGGTATTTTCTTAAGATGTATGATTTTGTCTGTGACTACTGATGACCAGTTTTTCGTAGTAGTAATAATAATGTCGTGTGGGGAGTGCACCCAGGGCAAGGCGACACCCTCCGAGTGACGGTCTTTCCAGCTGGGACCTGCAGGTGACCGTCATTCCCGGGCATGACAGAAATGGAATGGAATGGCGCTGGAATGCAGAGTAGTAGTGGACAGAGCCTGGTGTTTTTCAAAACTGTGTCCTCAGGTTTTTTGTAACGCACATCTTTTTCTGCATGTTTCATATCTGTGGTGCCAACAAAATTTTAAGTATGCTTGCACACGTATGATGAGGGGATAATCTCATATATTTTTAATCACCTTTCAGCATAGGGCCAATCTCTATTCCACATCCTTGAATAGAACTAGTGTCATCACAATCTTCACGGTTATCTCTCTGTCTCTTTTATGGTATCCTTCATCATTTCCATTGCTTCTAAAGACACAAAATAAAAAGTGACATGTTAAGTAAGAATTATTTGCAAATAATCATACAGGCTAAGTGGTGATCTAAAGTGAGGAAGGAAGATAAAATTTCAGGAACTGAAACAAGAAGTTACTAATATGACACTCACTCTCTCATTCTCTGTCTTTCTCTATCTTGTTCTCTTTCTCAGCAGTTTTCAGCGAAGTCTGCAAATCTTCCATCATCAACTGGATTTCAATTTCCATCCTTTGCAACAGAGCGCTTTGTGTAATTGGAGTAGGGTTACCAGATGTCCTCTTTTACCCGGACATGTCCTCTTTTTGAGGCTGTGTATGTCCTCTTTTCCAATAAAAGTGAAAGACAGCCAAGTTTTACTTTCTTGTGGGGTTTTTATATGTTGTTAAACATTTAGTAACGGTGCCAACAAACCTTCTGCATTTTGGAGAATATAATATTGTTAAAATCAGTCATATATTTTTCCATAAATGTTTGTTTTACATTTCTATGTTGAGAAGTGCCTAATCTATTCTAAATTTCATGATTATTTTCTAGGAAATAGAGACGTGTTAGAACAAATAAAATTATGAAAGAAATATGATTGAAAATGTATCTGAAATTGAGCTGTGCGAGGGTGATTAACTGTCAATTAAAAAAGTTGTGTCCAGTGCTTAGGTAAAACTGTGTTTTGATTGAATATCTATATTACTTGCTTACACAATTTTCTGCAGTACCTACAAACTAAATAGAATTTACTTTCATATTCAGAGTGAGCATAATTATAACTGCATCTATTTGCAAAAATAAAATATTTTGTATTATTTAAAGGCGATAAAGAACCAATTTTTGGATACTTTTTTCATGTAATATATTTTCAACTAACATGCATCTTAATATACTGATTTTGTATACTTCCATTTTAAAACTGTTTGGCCACTTTCTTGGTCTCATTTTCTTGTAAGTGTCCCCTTTTTTAATGCCAGTTACTTGAAATGTCCTCTTTTTGAGTACCACATATCTGTTAACCCTAAGTTGGAGGCTTTTTGCAGTTGTTTGCTTCGAATTAATTAATGTAGGATTCTCTACACTGGTTGAGAAGGCAGTGCTGCAGTTCATTGTTGAGGCAGGATTACGTTTGGTTTTTGACCACTTGGTTTTGTGTAATTCCCCTTTCCTCCATTTTAATTGGATGTTTGAATTGAAATAAAAAGGCAGTGGTTAGTTTTGCGAAAAGCTTAATCCCTTGTGGTCTTAAATATGTGACTAGTCGCAGCTAAACATGTTTTAAGTTACAAGAAATGTACTTCTGAATATGAAAATGCCTTATTGCAAAATTATTGAGCAATGCTAGAACATCACAAAAACAGCATTTTAGAAATTGAACCACTTCAAAATAGTAATAATTTTACATGTATGTTTTAATAAAATTAAAGCCACTTGCAATAATCATGGTAACTTAGTTGCATTGATTTGATCCTGATGAAACTTCATAGATGCTAATCGCAAATATTTTACAGATATTTTGATGTATGCAGATACACCTACGGGCTTAAGGCCACATTCAAATTGGAAATTCCATAATTTTGTAATTTGTGATGTAGTATCTTCCAATTTAAATATAGCCGATGGTGATTTGTTCAACGATGGTGCTGTAGCTGTAGAGTGAAGTTGTCTGTATATTCTTTATTACATTTTTCAATTTTTAGATTAATATAACAAAGAAAATAGCCTTGATTTAAATTGTTGTTTCTCAAACGTTTTGGCTATTCTTTTATATGTGTAAATAACAAAAAAGAAACCATTATATTGATGCCCCTCAGATTAATAGAAGTTGGATATTTTAAATTTTCTTAATTGAAGAGTTTCTCAGTTGATATCCAACAGTAGATAGCTGAAAGAATTCTAAATTACTGACGCGTGACTCTCTTTGATAAGTAAATATAAACAACTTCGCCTCATCTGCACATGGAATCACGTAACATAGGCGGGGTCTGAACCTCAAACAACTTGCATCCAGAGTCTACCAGCACGCCCCTAGATGTGGGGGCACTCACGGACAATGACAGCCAAGTTAATTCGCCTTATTATCAGACGTCACGCCAACCACTCTCGTGTGTGATAGAAGNTGAGGCAGGATTACGTTTGGTTTTTGACCACTTGGTTTTGTGTAATTCCCCTTTCCTCCATTTTAATTGGATGTTTAAATTGAAATAAAAAGGCAGTGGTTAGTTTTGCGAAAAGCTTAATCACTTGTGGTTTTAAATATGTGACTAGTCGCAGCTAAACATGTTTTAAGTTACAAGAAATGTACTTCTGAATATGAAAATGCCTTATNTTAAATATGTGACTAGTCGCAGCTAAACATGTTTTAAGTTACAAGAAATGTACTTCTGAATATGAAAATGCCTTATTGCAAAATTATTGAGCAATGCTAGAACATCACAAAAACAGCATTTTAGAAATTGAACCACTTCAAAATAGTAATAATTTTACATGTATGTTTTAATAAAATTAAAGCCACTTGCAATAATCATGGTAACTTAGTTGCATTGATTTGATCCTGATGAAACTTCATAGATGCTAATCGCAAATATTTTACAGATATTTTGATGTATGCAGATACACCTACGGGCTTAAGGCCACATTCAAATTGGAAATTCCATAATTTTGTAATTTGTGATGTAGTATCTTCCAATTTAAATATAGCCGATGGTGATTTGTTCAANATTGGAAATTCCATAATTTTGTAATTTGTGATGTAGTATCTTCCAATTTAAATATAGCCGATGGTGATTTGTTCAAGGATGGTGCTGTAGCTGTAGAGTGAAGTTGTCTGTATATTCTTTATTACATTTTTCAATTTTTAGATTAATATAACAAAGAAAATAGCCTTGATTTAAATTGTTGTTTCTCAAACGTTTTGGCCATTCCTTTATATGTGTAAATAACAAAAAAGAAACCATTATATTGATGCCCCTCAGATTAATAGAAGTTGGATTTTTTAAATTTTCTTAATTGAAGAGTTTCTCAGTTGATATCCAACAGTAGATAGCTGAAAGAATTCTAAATTACTGATGCGTGACTCTCTTTGATAAGTAAATATAAACAACTTCGCCTCATCTGCACATGGAATCACATAACATAGGCGGGGTCTGAACCTCAAACAACTTGCATCCAGAGTCTACCAGCACGCCCCTAGATGTGGGGGCAGNTAGGCGGGGTCTGAACCTCAAACAACTTGCATCCAGAGTCTACCAGCACGCCCCTAGATGTGGGGGCAGTCACGGACAATGACAGCCAAGTTAATTCGCCTTATTATCAGACGTCGCGCCAACCACTCTCGTGTGTGATAGAAGTCAGGCTAGCACGTCAGCTAAGCACCTAAGCTCATGCCGCAGATGCAACCCCACATAACAGAGACGCCTGCTTTCGCCACGGACCGAGAGATGGTACCAGAGAGCGCAGCTCCGCCGATGGGAGGAAGAGCTCACCCCGCCGCCCTCACACCTCAAGACAGCCAGTGGGCAGGTGGAATATATGTCCCTGCGCAGCTGCAGAACGGTATTTCATTATCAGCAGCTCGCTCCACCCCTTCCAGTGCTGGAGCTTTCTGCTAGCACTGACGTCTTCACGACCTACCAGACACTCTTCAAGACCTTCACCAGAAGTCCCCGAAGTATTTAACACACCTTTTCTACAACCTTCCTGTAGTGGTACCCGAGTCCCTTCTGGATAACAAGCATTTAGTTAGTTAGGATTAGCCAGTATAATAGCTACCTAGCCGCATCTGCTTTGTTAGTTGAGACCCAGGCATCCTTCACCTGGTTTGCGTAGGTTAACTCCCATTACAGTTCTTGGTAAATTAGGAGTTGGTATGGGCCACCGTGTTATTCCTCTCGGAGTAAACACGTCTTCTGTTAACTTCCGAGTACTCATTGCTAAGGGTGACTGTAACTCCGTCTCCAACTTACGTAGACGTCAACCCATCAGGGAAGAGCAGGAGACCGCAGTATTCCCAACCTATTTTCCGAACCTAGTGTAGGACTGCGAGTTCCCTTAACCGGGTGCACGTACGTCATAACAGTACACATTAGATGGCCACCCATACTGTGCACCTGGTGTGCAGTATGATAGAGCCCCAACTATTAGGTCACAACCACAAGGTGGTTAGTTAGTCAGTCCAGTCCATACACTCATCCACTGCGCTGAACTATCGCTGGAAAGTGTGAGAGACTGGGTCTGGAGTTCTGGCCCCTTTCGGCCACACACACGTCATTGTCGGACTTCCGGGGTAAACCCATTGCTCTAACCGCCATGCTGAACTGTCGCCAGTTAAGAGTACTTGGGTACGACTCTGGTTGGCTCGGCCGCTGCTTGGTTCAACACTTAGTTAGGGTACTTCATTGCCTGCTCCTCTCTTGCGTGGCCGACCAAAGAACCTTCCTACATGCCTTACACCCGTAGGAGTGGTACCAGGTTGCGTATTAGAAAGGCAGCTACCAACTCTAAGCTTAACTTGGGCTGTAACTCAGCCCCAACTGCATATTTCAGCATAACCCCCTGGACACGAGCTTAAGCCACCAGACAGTTGGACAGGCCTCACCTCCGAGCTCCCTCCCCCTCCTTATTTCAGCCCCCATTCAAGACCACCAGAGAACCACACCCCGTCGTCGTCGTCCAAGGACTCAACGTACCACTGGGTCTCGTAAACCCATGGTTCCATCTTAGCCGAGCCTGCAGCCCTCGTCGGGCCTGTACCTGCTCACCCTACGCAGCACCACCTTCGCCCCCGAGCCTGGGCACTAACTCCAGCAGGAGCCAACCCAGTTGAAGCAGAGCCAGAAGCTACCCCGGTCAACGCCGATCAAAGGTAAACCAGTTGCGGTGTGCAGGCTGGTAATACGTAAAGTCATCCGGCACACTCCAGACTTTGTATCAAGCTGCCAAACCACGTGCCCTAGGTTGTATACCGGCCGGGCTCCAGTGAACAAACCATTAGTCAATCTTGACAGCCAGCAGTGTCTCTAACTGACACACCTAAAACTAGCCCTACCGTGACGTCCCCATCAATCACAGACGTCACGCGTCAGTACTGGGAGTGATACCTTAGTTCCCACTATTTACACAAGACAGGTGTTCTTTGTAATTGTAAATGCTGCTATAGTGTGTTGGTAATGCCTAGTAAGAAATGGTTCTTATTAAAAATATTATTAAACTGACTGTGCGCGAATGTGGTACGTTGTCCCTTGGTGTAATTATCTAGACATTAAGTTTTGTCTGCATGAGGCGGAGGAACAGCCTGAAAGTAGAACTTTAGCAGGGCTTCAGAAAAGTTGGAAGTAACCATAATGTACTATACCACATTTGTATGTTTAATTATTGGGCTTACCAAGACACCCTGCTTTTATGCTGATACCCTAATTGTGGACGGGTGGAAAGGAGAGGGGTGCATTACTAACCACTTAACAAATCATACATTAAAATGATACGTGCATGCATAGCTTACCCAGGATGTTAATCAGGAACGTCAAGGCATGGTCGTGAAACAATGCCCAAGTGAAGGTAGCTACAGAGGCCAGGTAGTTGTCACGTGTGCTACCTGTTTCAAGGCACTAGGGTTGATGTAGCGTGTGCAGAATTAAGCTTGCAGCAGGTATGTTTATAACATTCGTGGATTTTCTCGACAATGAAAGCATCTTTTGTTGTGTGATACAGTATATAAGTATTTGGGGCCAACATGGCAGACAGAACTATGTACACATGTTGTCTGCAACCAGTGGCAGCACTGCATCTGTTCACCTATCACTGTAAATGCTAATTGGAATTTTTTTCTGTTGCGATATTTTGGTATTGAAGCAAGTTCTCAGATACACTCATACAGTAACTTTATTTGCTACATATCAGAGGCAATAAAGATTATTTATTTTTACTTCATAGTTCTATACTGCAAGCATTTTTACTGTTACACTTACATATTTATGATGTCTGTAAAAAATGTTTTTTTTACAGTGTATCCTTTTATGTTTGAGAAAACTTTCTACACAAGAACAATTGTTATAAATAATTGTGTGAAGATTTTTTTTTGCTATTGACATACCTACATTACTGCTTGTAAGTGCAAACATGTGATTCATGTTGAAGGTTATTTATTGTGTTACTTGTAATCTTTTTGATACTGAAAGTGGTTTTACTAGCGTTGGAACTTTTCTGTACATTTATCTTTTCGCGTTGTTTACAAGAGCTGGCTATACAAAAATTTACTATTCATTTTTCTGTTATATGCTGTTCATCTCTGGACATTGCAAGTATGTAACATTTTAAACATTTTTATATGCTTTTTAATTAAATAAAATTTTTATATAGTGATGGATTGAATCAATAATTAAGCTAAATCAAATTCATTATTGATTTATTAAGTTATTCTGAAATCTTAAAACCAAGTAAAAAAATTTAAGGTCCAAAATGTTATCTTTTTAAATATTGTTAGCAAGTAAATTCTTGAAAATTAAGGGGCCTGCCTGCTTAGAGTTTTTTTTTGGTGTTTGAGGCAGAGAAGTGCAAGAGCTATAAGGGCTACACTGCCACGCGCTGCAAGTGTGCCATCGCCGCTATGCGCAGGACTCTCTGGCGTGCAGTGTTATCGTCATTCTACATGCACCTATGGGACTTAAAGTGATGACCCTATCGTTTTATTGGTGGAAAGTCTGTAGCAAGGTTCAGTGCATGTCTCTAAATTACTTTTGTTGTATATAACGCGTATATTTTGAGATACAGTACTTTTAAAAAAACAGTTATTAACCAATTTGGAGTGCTCTGAAATGGTGTTTAAAACATGCGTGACATTTTAAAAGTAATCTACAGGCATAGTCTGAAGTATGTGTTCTTTTCGTAGATCAGCACATTGGGCACAAGTTTAATAGTTTAGTAGAATAACGTGGATTTCAAACACACTGCAATGCAGTTCAAGCGCCAGGCAGGCGGGCCCCTTAAGGCTCAAACACTACCACTTGTGTACACTGCCAGCTGGGTCAGGCAGCCAAACTTAAATTTTTTTGTAATGGACANCTACCACTTGTGTACACTGCCAGCTGGGTCAGGCAGCCAAACTTAAATTTTTTTGTAATGGACATAACAATACATTAAAACCCAGTGACGTAAATTTTTGAAAAATCATCATTATACATTATTCTATTAAATTAATGCCAGTTTTGAAATTACAGTACTTGTATCTTACAACTGATATTGGCATGTCTGACATTAACACTCTTCCCTGAATATGAGGAAACATGCATAACACACTGCCACACACTGTACCTAGTGTGGGTGGGCTTCTGCAGCTTTTCTCCCCCTAGATGGCAGGAAAGCTTGTGCTGCCAACTTGACGGAGTTAATACTGAGCACAGGACTGGCCTGTTTGCGCAGTTCAACTATGGCCCGCTGTGCACGTGGAGGTACTGAAGAAGGTGCTGGTCTGGTCTGAATGCGAACAGGACAATAGCTTGGTGGCGACTGTCTTCTTAGGAGGCGTGGGTGGCAGAAGCGAAATTGCACAAAGTGTATGCCACAATTGATTGATTTGTATGCTACTGTCCCTGCTGGTGGTACTGATTGGTGTTCCCCTCTCTCGAGCTGTTTCTTTACGCTTCCAGGTGNTATACCGGCCGGGCTCCAGTGAACAAACCATTAGTCAATCTTGACAGCCAGCAGTGTCTCTAACTGACACTAGCCCTACCGTGACGTCCCCATCAATCACAGACGTCACGCGTCAGTACTGGGAGTGATACCTTAGTTCCCACTATTTACACAAGACAGGTGTTCTTTGTAATTGTAAATGCTGCTATAGTGTGTATGATGTGCTTGGTTGTCTCCGAACTATGTCACATATCACAAGAGTTTTGCACCACTTCTGTTAACCTAAAAGTATTCTATTTTTGATTAAATTGGACTTTTAACTTATATTTTATGCCCATAACTTACAATATTTAACTTTAAATTAATATGAATAATAACAGAAGAAAATAGGTGTGTTGGTAATGCCTAGTAAGAAATGGTTCTTATTAAAAATATTATTAAACTGACTGTGCGCGAATGTGGTACGTTGTCCCTTGGTGTAATTATCTAGACATTAAGTTTTGTCTGCATGAGGCGGAGGAACAGCCTGAAAGTAGAACTTTAGCAGGGCTTCAGAAAAGTTGGAAGTAACCATAATGTACTATACCACATTTGTATGTTTAATTATTGGGCTTACCAAGACACCCTGCTTTTATGCTGATACCCTAATTGTGGACGGGTGGAAAGGAGAGGGGTGCATTACTAACCACTTAACAAATCATACATTAAAATGACACGTGCATGCATAGCTTACCCAGGATGTTAACCTGGAACGTCAAGGCATGGTCGTGAAACAATGCCCAAGTGAAGGTATCTACAGAGGCCAGGTAGTTGTCACATGTGCTACCTGTTTCAAGGCACTAGGGTTGATGTAGCGTGTGCAGAATTAAGCTTGCAGCAGGTATGTTTGTTTATAACATTCGTGGATTTTCTCGACAATGAAAGCATCTTTCGTTGTGTGATACAGTATATAAGTATTTGGGGCCAACATGGCAGACAGAACTACATATGTACACATGTTGTCTGCAACCAGTGGCAGCACTGCATCTGTTCACCTATCACTGTAAATGCTAATTGGAATTTTTTTCTTTTGCGATATTTTGGTATTGAAGCAAGTTCTCAGATACACTCATACAGTAACTTTATTTGCTGCATATCAGAGGCAATAAAGATTATTTATTTTTACTTCATAGTTCTATACTGCAAGCATTTTTACTGTTACACTTACATATTTATGATGTCTGTAAAAAATGTTTTTTTTACAGTGTATCCTTTTATGTTTGAGAAAACTTTCTACACAAGAACAATTGTTATAAATAATTGTGTGAAGATTTTTTTTTGCTATTGACATACCTACATTACTGCTTGTAAGTGCAAACATGTGATTCATGTTGAAGGTTATTTATTGTGTTACTTGTAATCTTTTTGATACTGAAAGTGGTTTTACTAGCGTTGGAACTTTTCTGTACATTTATCTTTTCGCGTTGTTTACAAGAGCTGGCTATACAAAAATTTACTATTCATTTTTCTGTTATATGCTGTTCATCTCTGGACATTGCAAGTATGTAACATTTTAAACATTTTTATATGCTTTTTAATTAAATAAAATTTTTATATAGTGATGGATTGAATCAATAATTAAGCTAAATCAAATTCATTATTGATTTATTAAGTTATTCTGAAATCTTAAAACCAAGTAAAAAAATTTAAGGTCCAAAATGTTATCTTTTTAAATATTGTTAGCAAGTAAATTCTTGAAAATTAAGGGGCCTGCCTGCTTAGAGTTTTTTTTTTGGTGTTTGAGGCAGAGAAGTGCAAGAGCTATAAGGGCTACACTGCCACGCGCTACAAGTGTGCCATTGCAGCTATGCGCAGGACTCTGAACTGGCGTGCAGTGTTATCGTCATTCTACATGCATCTATGGGACTCAAAGTGATGACCCTATAGTTTTATTGGTGGAAAGTCTGTAGCAAAGTTCAGTGCATGTCTCTAAATTACTTTTGTTGTATATAACGCGTATATTTTGAGATACAGTACTTTTAAAAAAACAGTTATTAACCAATTTGGAGTGCTCTGAAATGGTGTTTAAAACATGTGTGACATTTTAAAAGTAATCTACAGGCATAGTCTGAAGTATGTGTTCTTTTCGTAGATCAGCACATTGGGCACAAGTTTAATAGTTTAGTAGAATAACGTGGATTTCAAACACACTGCAATGCAGTTCAAGCGCCAGGCAGGCGGGCCCCTTGAGGCTCAAACACTACCACTTGTGTACACTGCCAGCTGGGTCAGGCAGCCAAACTTAAATTTTTTTGTAATGGACATAACAATACATTTAAACCCAGTGGCGTAAATTTTTGAAAAATCATCATTATACATTATTTTATTAAATAAATGCCAGTTTTGAAATTACAGTACTTGTATCTTACAACTGATATTGGCATGTCTGACATTAACACTCTTCCCTGAATATGAGAAAACATGCATAACACACTGCCACACACTGTACCTAGTGTGGGTGGGCGTCTGCAGCTTTTCTCCCCCTAGATGGCAGGAAAGCTTGTGCTGCCAACTTGACGGAGTCAATACCGAGCACAGGACTGGCCTGTTTGCGCAGTTCAACTATGGCCCGCTGTGCACGTGGAGGTACTGAAGAAGGTGCTGGTCTGGTCTGAATGTGAACAGGAGAATAGCTTGGTGGCGACTGTCTTCTTAGGAGGCATGGGTGGCAGAAGCGAAATTGTACAAGGTGTATGCCACAATAGATTGAACTGTATGCTACTGTCCCTGCTGGTGGTACTGATTGGTGTTCCCCTCTCTCGAGCTGTTTCTTTACGCTTCCAGGTGTACACCCTGGCGGCACCCTGCTCTTCCCCTACCAGNGTACACCCTGGCGGCACCCTGCTCTTCCCCTACCAGGTCCCTAACCAAGGCCAAAGCCTGCTTGGATGCCTTATCCCGTCCAGCCCTGTAGCGAGGTATAAGCGTGTAGAGTAGAAGGGGTGATAGTGGATGTCCAGTAGAGGCAGGATGTCCAGTAGTAGCGGTACTGGTTTGCCTCGTACTGGGGCTTCGGAGGTTACTACTCTCCCCATAGTTGTGCTACATCCTGTAGCGCTAACCAGGGCGACACAAAGGAGCAAAACTAAATGTTTAATATTAAATCTCCTAATATCAGCAATTTCATTTCAGCAGAGTATAAGTATTTGTTGAATGAATTATTGAACACGNCCTAATATCAGCAATTTCATTTCAGCAGAGTATAAGTATTTGTTGAATGAATTATTGAACACGAGTTGTTTTGTTAAGAAAATATATTTTGTCTATAAATCACAACTGGGTGCCATTATATATGATTATAATATTTATGAAAAACAGTGAAGGTCGCCTGTAAACAATTTCTGGGTACAATTTTTTTTTTTTTTTAAATTTTGTGCTTTGGCTTGTACCAATAATATTTAAACATACATACAGCCATTTACATGCAATTATAAAAACAAACTCTATCCAGAGGAAATTCTACAAACATTAGTCTCAACGTAAGGGACTCCCAAATGTTCCTTTTTAATATGATGACCAGAAGGGTCTGATGATAAGTTTACTTATCTCAGCATGAAGTCCAGGAGCTACTTATCCCTGAGCCTGCAGCTGACCCTGGCTTATATAGTACCAAATTCATACCTCCCCTCGTCAATCAGGGGCTTAAAACATTAAATTTTTAACTTCACCAATCAAAAGGCTGAAGTATAAGAAAATAGTATATTTTTCTTGTGATTATCGCTACATGTCGCGCTGCGGTGCTTCCGTATGAGAGCGCTCTGGTACATCACACTGACACTAGTGCTGCTCTGCGGCGGGCTTGGAGACTCATTGCTGCGCCGCCAGTTTTTCTTGGTGCGTGACGTGACAACCGTCCACTGCTTCTTGACCGTTGGTGCTGCCCCAACTTGACCGGCCACCATGCCTGCCTTGCCCAAGGCAGCGCAGAGAAACTATGTGGTGTTTTCTCATCAAAAGGTAGAACATCTGCTTCAATGTAATTGCGTATCATTTCGCAAGGCTTTGCGAAAATACGGTCATGGATAGTAAGCGTTTTAGACGTTGCTAGGCGGGCTGGACATAGTGGGCAGGTGGTAATTTGAAGAAGCGATAGATCCTGGTGAGAACCAAGAGATCAGGAGCCAGAAAATCTGTCGAGATGGCCAGTCTCGTCAAGTCGTCCGACGACACTTCTCCAATGGAGCCACCAAAATGAGCAGTTCATCATAATGTCGCAGCAGTCAGCATCCACAACCCTAACAAACATGCAAACAACTGGCAATTCCTTGCAATAAACTTTCCAAATCAGTAAATATGTCACCCGTAACTCCTCGCAAGTGGAAAAAAAAATGAAATGAACTCCTGGAACCCTACTCCTATCATCCTATGACCCTAATTCTTCTGAATTCTGGATCGAATTTGCAAATCACACGAAAAACTCACAACATCTTATAACCTACATGAAGATGAAACACTAGATTATAAAATGAGTATGAATGGAGAAACAACTCCTGGACTCCACCAGGGAACACTAAAAATACACAAAAATCTTCAAACATGATAAAACACACATAACGATGAACACATATAACAAAATATCACAGTCATATTAAAGAGCTAAACTGAGCTGCCTTGGAGCTCAAGTAATGGGCTTCTAAGAACACCTAGTCTCCTACCTGGAAAGTAATAGTGCCTGCATTTTTATTATGCCTAGAAGCTAACAGAGAATGATTCTTTGCAGCTCCCTCCCATACCTCAGCCAAATCCTTGCTGTCTAAAGCCTCCCAACAGAACTCGTGCAGACCCCACGTATGAATGAGAGGATGAAACAAACTCTTGCCAAAGAAAAGTTCTGCTGGCACACACTTCGTGGCATCACTAACAACATTATTGAACGCAAGAGACAGCTGGTACAAAACTGTGTCCCAGTCTCTATGGGAACCCATCTGAAACGCTTTTAAAGCTGCCTTCAAATTTCTGTTGTATTGTTCGACTAAGTTCCCCTTGGATAGTATGGCTTTGTCTGAATCAACTTTATTCCCCACAATAACGCAAGATTTTTCTTTTCGGCCGATACAAAATATGTGGCATTATCAGTCACAACATGCACTGGCGACTCGAATAACGGAAATAACCGCTGCCTTACAATCTTACAGATTTCATAGACTGCATCGGAAAAAGAAAAAGAAACTTAGTAAAGCTATCAACAGCAACCAATATAGATGTAAAACCGGCTTTGGTTCGTGGCAAAGGGCCAAACACATCTAAATATACAGGCTCCCACTGGAATTATGCGACAGATGCACTGTAAGGACTTATACTATCTTTGCATTTCTAGGCTTAGCCTTCTGGCAATCTTCACATTGCTTAGCAAGGGATTCAACCTCCTTAGGTAGTCCAGGCCAATAAAACATTGTCTTTATCATAGATGCAGTTTTATCCTGTCCAAAATTACCTCCAAAATAGGTGTTATGATAGTACTGAAAAATGGGCACTCTCAAAACCTGAGGAAGATAAAAACTAAAACCATGAGATTTAAGATACACATACCTTATCAACCCTTTTTGCATCTCATAATGGCCTGCTTTACCGGCATCTGTGTCTGCTTTTATAGCTTTACATTCCGGATCTATTCTCTGGTGTTGCTGTAACCTTAAATAAGCCTGAGGAAAATTTTGCAAAACCTAACCTGCTGTGTGGGACCGGCTTCCTTTATTACCATCACTTTCAGAGGATCAATCTCATTGAAACTCATCTTCATCAAACATGCGGAACAAACAATCCGCAGCCCCGTTGTCAATTCCCTTTATATGCTTTACTGAAAAATTAAATCTGTTAAGACGCACTAACCACCTAGCCAATCGCCCAGCTGGTTTGTTCGTAGACAAAAACCAACTCAACGCTTGATTGTCAGAATGCAATTCAAATTTTCTTCCTCCCAAATAGTCAGCAAATTTCTCCATGCCAAATATTTCCGCTTGAACTTCTTTCTTATACACCGAAAATTTATCCTCTACTGGTGTGAGCAGCCGACTAGCATAAACTACGGGAACAAGGTTTTTATTTTCGGTTTGACAAAGTACTGCACCCAGTGCCTTCGAACTAGCATATACCTGTAATGTAAATGGTTTATATCGAAATGAGGCAAATGAAGCACAGGTGGAGAAACTAATTTTTCCTTTATCTGACTAAATGCATTTTCCTACTCTGTTCCCCAAACAAAATCGACCCTTTTTCTTTTAAGGGCATTGAGAAGTTCTGAAATTTTTGCAAACTCTGGAATGAATTTGGCATTAAACCCTGCCATCTCAAAGAAACGTCGCACTCCTTTTAAATTCTTAGGTGTTGGAAAATTTACAATGGGCTGTATCTTCTCTGGATCCATCAGTAACTAACCATCTGTTATCACAAATTCCAAGTATTTAACATATGTTTTTGCCCATATTACCTTTTCAGGTTTTACAGTTAACCCTTCTCACAAAGCTGTCAAAATAAGATTTAAATGTTTCATATGTTCTTCAAAACTTTCACTACTAACACAAACATCATCAATGTATGTGAATAAGAACTTGTATTGATATTTCCATATTTCCCCAATACTTGAAACAAAACCCTGGACATGGCTTGTGGACCACAATTTGCCCCCATTGGTAGCCTTTTCCACTGATATTGACCCTACGGAGTCACAAAAGCTAAAATCTCTCTGCAATCAGGATACAAATCGCATTGCAAGAAGTCAGAATTTAAATAAAATATAGAAAAATATTTTGCCTTCCCGAAATGTTGAAACACTGACTCTATCGTAGGTAAAGGATATAGGTCTACATATATCTTTTTATTAACGCTATGGTAATCACATATGAGATGATATTTTCCTGGAATCTTCTTTGGCAATAAAAAAGCTGGACTAGAATATATACAGGATGAGAAAAAAAGAATACCCCAACTTTGAAGGTCTATGATATCAAAACCAAACAACCTACAACCTTGATTGACCAATCAAATGAACCATGGAACCGTGAAGTTGGTTTACCATACATTCATAAATGTTCAATGTGACCACCACGAGCGGCCCGCACGACATCTACGCGATAATCAAACTCGTTCCACACTCTTGTCAGCATGTCTGGTGTTACGGTTTGGATGGCGTCCGTAATTCTCGTTTTGATGTCGTCAATGTTAACCGGCAATGGTGGATGAAACACTTGATCCTTATTTAACTCCATAGACAAAAATCGCATGGGGTAAGATCCAGGCTTCTTGGGGTTCAGTGATGGTCACCAGCTGCTCCTCGACCAATCCAGAGTTTCGGCAACATCTCGTTCAGGTATCCGCGAACAGCTAGTTGCCAATGGAGTGGCGCATCATAAAGGAAACATCAGATCGTCCCCTTCACATTGACGTGTCGAATGTGAGCTCGCTACCCCCTCACCACCTCAAATGTCATCCCAACAAGCAATCAATTATGCAATCATACATTCTAAAAATCGATTTAGTAGAAACTACTTCAATCAATCACTTGAACCAACTACATTTTTACTGCTTCACATGTCAATCTTAAAACATTTAGTTTGTGTTTTGGCAAACTGTTTGCATTTTTCATAATTTGAAATTACTAAAGCAAATTTCATGGAAATTTGTGATTCTGCATGTTGCGAAAATCAGTTGTCACTATGTATTAGGGTTTCACTGTAATTGGAATGTGCTGTTAGAAAGCTAACCTCAATTTGTTATCTTGAATATTACTCGAATCCTGCCGTGAATACTCTGATCTTGGAATCCACTGGATTCGAGGGATTCAACTAATCTTGGATTCAACCATCCCATCTCTAGAACTTGCAGATACCTTCTCACCCTGGTAGATAACTCTACCACTCATATAATTTATGAGTATTATAACTAAAAGGAAAGACTGCTGGTAACTTCATACCACCTCAGTTACCATAGGAGTACTAATGCAAAAAATGTATGATGGAGGCATGTAATGAGAGTGTGATCTTGTTGCAACTACCTATATTCACACATTTCTAACAATGTGGTAGTGTTACAACTTTTTTTTTTTTTCAGATAATGCCTTAGCAGGATAACCTGTATTTTACCATATATTTTGTTGCCTATTGGTTCAAACAGTTCCTTTGTGCTTGCTAAAATTTGTTCAGTGCTAATGTTTCTACTATTGTTGTCCAGTTCTTAGAAGTCAAATATTGAAAATTGATTCAAAATTCCTATTATATCATGATTCTCAATTGTTTCGATACTTTGGGAATTTGCATTGTCAAGGTATCTACTTTCATTTTGCAGTGTAATTAGTTTGGTAAAATCAACAAATTAATATCAGCTCAAATAGTTTTTCTTACAAAAAATTGTGTGTGATCTTGTAATTTGTTGTCTTAAAAATTGATATATATATATTTCTCCTTGGCATTACTCTTTTGTAACCCATTTTGTAAAACTCTATTGAAGTAAAGTAAGCTTTTGAATGGTTCATTTTCTTTGGGAAACTGTTTGTTTGCTTTCCTGGTGCCTGTGAAGCAACTGCTGCAAAACTCACCACATTGGAACATTACTGCAACATAACTATTAAATTATTTTTACAAATATCTAAAATTGATGTTATAATTTTTGAAAGTACGAAATATTTTGGCTTATGACTTTGCCATGCATTTACATTTGTTGCGAAGGTATGTTTTTACCGTTTAGCACGGTATGTGTTGTGTTAGACAAAAATTTTATTGTGGTGTATGATATTCTCCTTTTCATAGATAGGTTATTTAACATATCAAGGCAACATGAGTATGTTTACACTGTTAATGTGCAGGTGCAGGTGACATCTGGTCCCCACCACATCCTCAAGACCCTAGCTCTGGGTTCGCTGCCGAGAAGAAGCTGTCTCACTACTGGCAGAGTGCACCAGTTAATGATTGGTCTGTAGAACAGGTATGCTGCAAACCTTTAGTAACTCTTGTTGTAGTGGAAAAGGTTAGTTTTCACAACTGAATTTTGAGTCGGCCATACCGAATTATGGTATGCACTGTTGTGTGATGGGTCAGCAGTAAAGGTGTGTAATATGTGGACATTTTCTCACTACCCATCTCCCAATGTGCACTTTTGCCTTGACAAGTTGTAGTTTCCGTCCTATCTCGGTGTGACACCATTAGTATGTCGTTACAGCTACCAGAGCCACTCGTGCGTATGTTACTAGTGAGAGACAGATTAAGAGTGCAACATTTATGCCCTCGGTTTGAGCAATTTTCAGAGCTCTAAGGGTGGTATTCATAAAGAAAACTTGAACATTAGCTTCGTCAAGACAATCGTATTATGTGTCTAAAGTTTGTATTTACATTTCATTAACTTGCACACCACCTTTTTTGGTGGTCTTCACGAAGGCTGTCATATTTATGTGTGCCTTGAGACTGAATATTTTGGTTGCATAGTCACTGATTGATATTGCAATTTCGAAGCACATTTCATAGTCATTGAAACCTTGCGTAAGATGGCAAATAAGACAAATTTTCGCCAAGTTGACTGTAGAGGTGACTTGAAACAGCGTTTTTTTAAACTGCAGATGCTGATTGGATAGTATATCAAACTAAGAAAGATTTCTGCAAAATGGAAATAACAAAGCATGTGTTAGGATGAGATTTATGATGTAATTACGCATGTGGGAAAACATTTCATTTGTCCTTCTCTGAGAAAGTATTTAGAGAAAAATTCTACAGATACCATTTATTTTGTTACGTAATTCGCATGGTAATGTATTATGTACTATTTAATTACAAATATAGATTTTCTTTCTTTTCAGGTGTTATTGTTATTTACAATAAACCTATACATCCATAATAAATAAAACATATCAAATTATGCTGTGTACTATGTCAAAAATACAAGTCAATATTTTCTAAATAAATATGTTGCACACAGCTAATTTGTAATATGTACAAAAATTATATAAAACACATTTGCCTTGTAATAGGTTTTAATTATTTCAGCTCACTATTGTGTGCTGAGTTACTTCTGGTAACGTATTGTAATGATGCAATATTATTAAATATCAAGGTTCTAGCCGTGGTTCATTTTATTTTGTTTAGCGGGGCTTTGTAAAATATTATCGGGATTTGAAATTAAAGCTGTGGGAGTTCGTTTATCATGGTAGTTTGTTTATTGGCCGTACGTTTGCCGTTTCGGGAAATCTTAGTTTTTGTTACGGGTCAGCATTAGTGATAGAAACTTTCCGAACTGCATCAACAGTTTGTGTTCTAGAAAGTTTGGATTATCTTTTACCTACGATGCAGTTCGGATAGCGTGGGAAGAGCGTGCGTGACACATGCTATGCCCATATTTGGTTACGCTTGATACTCTGAGGAGAGGGGGGTGGATACGCACGCAGAGACTAATACTCCGTGTGCATATCGCCGGCCAGCAGTAGACTCTCAGTGCTCGAGCAGTAGACAATTGGCGAGCAGTCGATAACCAGAACTCGTCGAGGCCGCGTCTGGCGTGGCGCATAACCCCCACACCGGCAAACTTGAACTTGCTCGTTTATTTCTCCGCCAGTGTGGGAGGTCTATAGGGTGCCAGGAGGGAACTGATGTCCTTCCTGCCTTCGTATTTTCTTCTTGCGAGGCAAGTTTTTAAGACGTAAATGAATAATTAAACGACTCTGGCGTTGCTCTCTGTTGGTTAGCCTGTAAACCTGTTCATACTCTGCATACCTCAAGATGGTGTGTGAACTGTTTCAATTGATTGATAAATAAAAGTATAGAACAAATAAACCGTAACTTGACACTATTTGTTTCGCGCTTTTAAAGTTTCATGTTGCTGCCAACTGAGCTAACAGAGTGGTAATTTCCATTCGTCATACTTTGACGCACGAAATATTACAAATGTGGCGGCCATAACGCGCCGCTGCAACATTACAGTATTGTCTGCTTGTTGCATTAATATCATGGCATAATGTACTGGGCTCTGGCACCAAAATTATTTTGCTTCAAAAGAAAGCCATAAGGATATTAAGTGAATTAAAACCACCTGAGACTTGGTATACTTACATTCATATCTGCACATCCCTATTTAAAAATAACATAAAAACTTTCTTAAAGGAACAATCATTCTATTCTTTAGAATGGAATGGACCTAATTGTGCAATGCAGTTGTTTTGTTATATTATTGTGTATTTATGTTTGTATATTTACAAATATTTCATTTGTTTATATAAGTGTGTTTGTACACTTACTTTTATATTCTTACTATATGCTATTATTTGTACACCTTTGTTGAAGTGCTCTACACCCCTGACCCAGTAAGTGTTAGAGTTAGGGTTTTATGGAGTTAAAGTAAAGAAATTAATAAAAATAAATTAACTAAATTACACTATTCATAATTTACATAACAATATCTTACTACACTTGTCTACAATATTTTCCTAAATGAAGAACGCAATTTTGTTACAGTTCAGCAAATCAGTGTCACTTTTTTTATAATCACGTTTTTATATATTTGCAGTACTTGTGACGACATGCTAATGGTGTCACACCGGGATAGGATGGAGACTCCAACTTAGCAAGGCAGAAGTGCGCACTGGGAGATGGGTAGTGGGAATATGTCCACATATTACATATCTTTACTGCTGAGAAAATCACACAACAGTGCATACTATAATTCACTATGGCCGACTCAAAATTTATGAACTATTTCTTAACTCCAAAACTGATTTATTCAAAAATAGTATTATATAATTCATTTAACACATCAAAAATACATACTTGAAGTAATTTTTTTTCTTACAGTAATGCAGGCTAGTGTAAAAAGCTGATTCGTATTTAAATCTTGGAAGCTGATGTGCATCGATTTCCATAGTAATATTTACAAGGTTGTAAGTGGTAGGAACATCTTCAAAGCCTGAGTTTAGTGGTTGTTAACCAGGGTGGCCAGGGACAGCAGTCAGTAATGCACTCATTGTTAATTGGCAGTATTAGGTGTAGAGTAGCTAGCACCCCTAGCAAAGAGAGTGATGTTGCTATTGTTTAGGATGTATACAATGGGTCACCGAGTTTGAATTAACGAGGTTGTACTGTAGTACAGTGTTCAGGAAGAGAATCACAATCAGCAGTGGCCATAATAAATGTAACAAATTTTTCTACACATTCCCCTCAAATTTACTATTTTTTCCTAACCAAATTGTCACAATTCCTGAGAAGAGGGTTGTTACTTCGAGAGGGTCGCTATTCCCGGGGTCCCAAATCAAGAGTTGACTGTACACGTAAGTGACAGAGCACCATATTCATGCACACTCACTTAAATAATATTGTGCATGAGAACTATTTCTTACTAGGAATTACCAAAACACCTATCCATCTGTTTTTATTCATATTATGTAATTAAAAATTAGATATAATTTATATATAAGATATAAGTAAATGTTCAATTTAATCAAAAATAAGTTACTTTTATGTAAACAGACATATAAAACACATGTGATACACAACTTATTTTGAAAGCAAACACACATGTTATACATGGGGTAATTTTTTTAATGTTTGATTCAAAAAGTGTGATGATACTGTGAATAAGTATCGTGTACTTTTCAAATAAAGCACACGCACACACATTCTTTCCGACAATCACTTGGATGCATGTGTTCAGCCATTCTGCTTGAATTTTTGGTTGCTATGATGGAATCTTTATCTATGCTATTTTGTACACTTAGGCAATTCCCTCAAATTTTAACTTGTCATCCTGGATGAACATGGTACGAGATTTACAATGCTTGTGTACAATTGCATGTTGACAGGTGTGTCAGTGGCTTCTTGCGCTGGGGCTAGAGCAGTTAACACCCAAGTTCCGTGACCAGCAGGTAGGTGGAGCCACGCTACTGCAGCTAGAGTCGCGTGACTTCAAGTTGCTCGGCATCAACGGAGATGACAAGAACAGACTGAAGCGCAAACTGAAAGAACTGAAAGTGCAGGTCGAGAAAGAAAAACGGCAGTTGGAGAAGGAGAGGAAAGAAAAGGAGAGGTTGCAGAAAAAGGCGGAAAAATTGGCAGAGAAAGCAAGCAAACGAAAATAGTGAGAAGTTTCAGAGACACTTGTCACATGAAGTGGTGTACAAATGTGGAAGTTGTTGATATTCATAGACAATATTGGTAAATATGCACTAAGTTATTTGACTTTTTGAGATTATGTACATACGTTTGTCAATTTTTATACAAGTGATAGTAAGAATAATGTGATGTGCTCTCTATCCTTTTCAGTATTTGTTTTATACAATATACAGTATTGTATGTGATAGACATTTTTTGTTACTACTGTACACAAAACAATATTCCTTCCCCATCATGACAACTGAATGAGTTGGTTGCGTGTAATATATTAAGTTACTTTGTTAATAATATTGTTAAGTACTTTTTCCTCCAATACTGTAACAACTTGTTTATGATTTGTATGACTATAATAAATTTTGTAAAATAACTCTTGGAAAGTGACAGTTAAGTATTTCATATATTGTTCCTTTGTAAAGCCTAAATAATTCTCACTTATATCAAGTTATTGTAGTCTTTGGAAATAACTTAATCAATTTCAATGCAATATGTGTACAACATTGAAAGTTGTGGTAACTGTAAATTCCTTTTTAGAAATATTGTGCAGTGGTTTAATAGCAGAGCTCTCTCCCACTCCTTTTCCCATCTTCATGATCAATAGGTGTGTATATTCTTTATTCTCTAGTCGCAAGTATTTCTTTATTGATTGCTAGATGTGTTCCTTTGACTGGCTGCTATTTATTCCAAAAACAAATTTTTGTGTTTTTGGGTTACTGTTCTCTATTATGTAAATGTAAATTCAGCGACAGTTTGTGTGTAAAGTTAAATTGTTAGTGATGGGTCAATTACACTGTTTTTTGTTCTGGTTTCAATTTGCGAAGATGGGTTTTGGTTCCTCTCTACATGTAAGTAGTTACTCGACCAGTTGCAATAAATATAGGAGGAACATTACAATTAAACAAATAAATGACATTAGCTGTTTTATACATCAGCTTTCATCAATGTATTTTTTTTTAAACTAGAAAAAATGGTGCTGTTTTATATTACTTCTAAAATGTGATCATTTGCTTGGGTCCATAAATCTAATGTCAATGCACATTTTTGAGAATCTTTTATTTGTAGCATTCTATTTTTTTGCTACTTCTTATTTTTTGAAAAGGAGAATTTTGGAAATACACTACTTATCATGCTAGCTTTTTACACTAGCCTGCATTACTGTAAGAAAAAAATTTCCTTCAAGTATGTATTTTTGATGTGTTAAATTAAGCAAATAATACCATTTTTGAATAAATCAGTTTTGCAGTTAAAAAATAGTTCATAAATTGCAATTTCATTCCACATCATTGAGGAAACACAACCATCAAATTTGTAATTGAGCCAGTTTGACCGAAAAATTTGTACTTTTGTGTGATTAAAGTTTTATTGTGATTTAAACATTCACTTTCAGCCATATCATTGTACTTATATTTCTTCAATAAAATTCTGCATTCTGGAAACTGCGAGAATTGCCATGTAGTCTGATTATACACTTATGTTCCATTGTACAGGACGAGTATAAAAGAATACCCCAACTTTGAAGGTCTATAATATTAAAACCAAACAACATACAACCTTGATTGACCAATCAAATGAATCGTGGAACCATGAAGTTTGTTTACCATACATTCATAAATGTTCAATGTGATCACCATGAGCGGCCCGAACGACATCTACGCGATAATCAAACTCGTTCCACACTCTTGTCAGCATGTCCAGTGTTGCGGTTTGGATGGCATCTGTAATTCTCGTTTTGAGGTCTTCAATGTTAGCCGACAATGGTGGACGAAACACTTGATCCTTTATGTACCCCCATAGAAAAAAATCGCACGGGGTAAGATCCGGGCTTCTTGGGGGCCAGTGATGAAGAGCCTGGTCACCAGCTGCTCCTCGACCAATCCAGCGTTGCGGCAACGTCTCGTTCAGGTATCCGCGAACAGCTAGGTGCCAATGGGGTGGCGCACCATCCTGCTGGAAAATGAAGTCCCCCGCCGCCTCTTCTAACTGAGGAAACAACCACTCTGTAAGCATGTCCAAATAAGGGATTCCAGTAACAGTGGGCTCGTGAAAAAAGAAAGGGCCGAAAACAGTGTCTTTGGATACAGCGCAAAACACGTTCACTTTGGGGGAAGCGCGCTCGTGTTCGGTGGTTTCATGTGGAGGCTCCTGACCCCATATCCGCACGTTGTGCCGGTTCACCTTACCATTTGTATGGAACGTCGCTTCATCGCTAAAAACCAGCTTAGACATGAAGGCATCGTCTACCTCGTTCTGGGCAAGAACGAACGCGCAGAAATCACGTCTCAGTTCTTTATCCCTTTCGGTAAGAGCCTGTACAAGCTGTAACCTGTATGGTTTGTACAGCAATTGCTTTCGACACCCTGTCAATACCGTCTATGAGGGATTTGCATTTCCCGGCTAGCTTGTCGAGTTGATTTTCTCGGACAGCGAACGAACACTTTTTGAATCTGTTGTTCCGTCGTCATCGTGATGCGAACTAACACACACTCATAGTGCGACGACAGACGCACCCAGTGTCATTTCTCAGCACATAAAGGAAACATCAGACCGTCCCCTTTACATTAACGTGTCAAATGCGAGCTCGCTACCCCCTCACCACCTCAAACCGAGAGTTACGAACGCCATCCAAACCGCAACACTGGACATGCTGACAAGAGTGTGGAACGAGTTTGATTATCACGTAGATGTCGTTCAGGCCGCTGATGGTGATCACATTGAACATTTATGAATGTATGGTAAACAAACTTCACAGTTCCATGGTTTATTTGATTGGTCAATCAAGGTTGTATGTTGTTTGGTTTTGATATTATAGACCGTCAAAGGGGTATTCTTTTATACTCACCCTACTGTATATAGTCAACCATGATATTAACAGACATTTTTTCAACAGATATTGAATTTTACATTTTTTGACAAACAATTCAGTGTTCTACTATTGTTTTTGTATGTTTGTGTGTAATTGAACCACCTGTCAGTATTAATATTTTCTGATAATGCTCTTAAAGGGATGTTTGTCCTCAGATACCAATAAATTCCAACTTGTGTGTCATGCTGCTAATAAGCCAGAATTATCAAAGTTCCAGTAGCATTACATGTATAAATGACCTTTGATTGCTCTCACACACCTGTGTTAAGATGCAAAGCCAATAATGGAATAACCACATCAAGCTCCCACAGTTCACTGAAGAAACACTTGTCATGGCTTTGGATTCATCTATATATCCATTGATTTTACAGTACAATATTTTTTCTTTCTGAGAAAATCTTTTCTCTTTCACTTTTGTGAAATGCAATTTATATTTTTGATTTAATGGCTATTAAAAAAAAAAAATTACAAAGAACATTGTTTTAGGGGAATGAGAGCAATTGTGTGTTTTATATAAATCTACTTAACAAGTATTGAAGTTTATGTGAAAGCCAAAAACAGTATACTATTGTTGATATTGTGCTTTTTTTTTTGTATATGTGTGCCCACACTATGGAAATGAAAGGTTGAGAACATCTTCATTTCTTATGCTCGCATATGGGTCTGAACGTATGACACAGGAGAATAAGTACAATATTATGAACGTTTTTTTTATTTAGATTGTACTTCAAATTTTATCACAAACTTCTTTTCTACACAGCCAATCAAATCAGAATACAGGTGTTTATTTTCGCTAGTAATATATACCGAACAACTGCCTGCATTTTCCAGACAGCTCCGTAAAGTGTACTAAATCGAGATATATGGTGGTTTATTATTTTCACCAGTTCATCTTTTTCTTGACAAGCTTCCTTGAGTGACATACTTGTTTACAATATGATGTTTACTATCTGTCAGCATATTGATTTTTGTAATACACAACATTTTCAGCTCTTAGTTTAAGCTTGGGCAATCCATCAGCAAAGCCACATAGTATATTCATTAATTTCATTTTATGCACATTATGTGGTAAGTGGAGTTTTAGTATAATGTAATGGTAAGGGAAATCTGGATGTACCAAGTACAGATGACCCTGCATTTTATGATGAAAAGCAGAAAGTAATTTGGGAGCAAACTTACATCCTTGGNGTATAATGTAATGGTAAGGGAAATCTGGATGTACCAAGTACAGATGACCCTGCATTTTATGATGAAAAGCAGAAAGTAATTTGGGAGCAAACTTACATCCTTGGTGTGTGTCTGGCATGCTAACCAAACAAAAAAATGTTTACTATTAAGTAGTAATGCTTGAAAACATAAGTTATGGTTGATGTTACGAGGAATATAACCAAGTGTTACAACACATATTGCTGGAAACAGTACTGAGGTTTGTTTCCACACCAAATTGCATATTACTACTGAGAAACTGCTAAATCTTTTAGAATTTTTTTAAATCTTAAAGAGTTGAACTGTATATACTTTATGTAACAAATGTGCCTATCAATTTTCCCATTCATTGAGCACTCATCTATGTTGTGTTGATGGGATGATATGTTGTTACAAAAGTTTCAAACCCAACTTTTAGTATTTAAAAAAAGATTTTGTTCCTTTATGAGTTATTTATCTATAAAATCAATATCTTATTTTCAGTCTTAAATTTAAAATTATTTGTGTAAAAACTTTTAACTTCTTGTGAATCTACACATATTTATCCGATATTAGTGGTAAGCATCTTGCAGTACATTACATAAAGTAACTTAGGCATCACTCTTTTTGATTTGGATATCTGCCCTCTGTAGCAGTAACCTTAAATACAAGTGTGTTTTTTTTTTTTTG